>BEXV01000378.1:52375-63535 GCA_003118195.1 Hemicentrotus pulcherrimus
CCCCCCCCCCCCCTCTATCCTTCTCTCTTGCTTTCTCTTTCTCTCTCTATCCCGTCATTCCCTTGTTCCCCTTCCTTCTCTCCCTCAATCTGATACTGGAGTTCAATGGATATCATTGTTTGTAAGATTAATGTGAAAGACATCAAACTGACTTTTAAACCTGAACACCTATTGAACTGTTCGAAATAAGTCGTTTCCTCTCGTTCAATTTGGGGGCAATCTTATTCTAAGCCGATACTCCTTTGGAGAGAGAGAGAGAGAGAGAGAGAGATAGTGAAATATTTCATAAAACATTGAACTTGCCAGTTTTGATGATATCATTTTGATTTTAGTAGACAAACTGTTTATTTAGGCTTAGTGATGGTAGGTCTTGAGATGAGAGCCAATTATACCAATCTTTGTATATCCTGCCATGGGCGCCAGTTTGAAATGGACCAAGATAGACACCTTTCTAGAGAGAAAACGCTAAATCATGATCCAATGGGATTGTATCCGTTGAGACTTAACCTCATTTTGACAGACATGAAAGCGTCTCATGACCAGACCCGCCTCAGATATTCAGATCATTCCAGGATCGACTGTTTTCAGATCTTCAGAATAAATGAGGTGACAGATACTCTGAAAATGATATACGTGTTTCATGAGATATTTCTTGATGTAAGCTATTGAAGGTTGAGTTCTGCTTCCAATTAGGTTTCCTGAATTCGTTACGAGTATTGATCAAATTTATATTATAAACTCTGTGACATTTACTAACACTATACATTGCCAATTTAAACGTCTCTCATCAACAATGACAAGAAGTTTTATGATAAGGAAAATAGACATAGCAAGCTAACGAAATAATGAATTAAGAATCACTCGTTCTTTGTCAGTTTATTGATTGTAATCAACAGACAAATTGATTTTCAGTCCGTGGTCTGTAAACCTTTCTAGTAAACACCAGTTTTATAGATCGATGCTGAGAAGTCTGTCTATTAGCTTGCATGGTTTTACGTCATGTTTACTACAACATGTAACACGATACCACCAAATACTTTGGAACGCAAATAATACATTGAAGTTATTATTTTTTTATTTTTTATAATCGAATGCATAAAAGACGAACGAAAATTCGAAGTATAACTGCATGCAAAATGCGTATCTTAGATTCACGTTAGAATTAATTGCCCACACTTTAAATTTTTTAAATATTTTTTTAAAAGCAAATATACAGTAGATGAAAGAGGCGTGACTATTATCATGTGATGCATAGTGGTTATGACCAATATACTTTCGAAAGTATTCAGACCCGTTGAGATATGTTTTTGTTTATGTTTTCAAGTTTATCTGTATCCTGATCAACTTAACACGCACATTTTACTTCCTTCCTTTCAAACCGGCTTTCCTACTTTATTTCCTAATTACGCCTTTCTTTATTGTGTGTATGTTTTACCTCTTCAAACCCTTCGATTTTATTCATATTCCGCTCTTTCCTGTATTGCAAAATTTAGAAAAGCAAATTAGTAAGCATTACTTTGAAAAATTCTAATTGCGAATGAAATGTAGAGAAACGACCAATTAAACATTGAATAGAGAATTTAATGTAAATAACTTCTTTGAGTACAGCTACAAGATCGTTACTATATTTACATTGATAGTGCATTGTAGAAATGATACCTATAAAAAAAAAAATAGTAATGGTGTTGTTCATATTCTTAAATAAATACTGCTCAAAATTCATGTTATCCTAAACATTTTATACAGAATTTCGAAGAAAACAAAATTGTCAAGAAATAGTTTATTGCGGATAAACGACAACAAATTCTCAATGTACGATATGCTGATAGGATAATATGGTCATTCATTTGTCATCTTTTGGATATCTTCCTTTACGGATATGTGGTCTTTATTAGAGAGCGCACTGACCTATCTAGTATAAGAAAGCTAATAATATTTGTGTCAAACTTGAAGGAAGTGTTGACCTCATAGGATCTATCATAATGATGGTTTCCTAACTTAGTTTATCCCAGGAAGTCGTCGAGTTGTATTTTTTTTTATAAATCCTGACCATGTAGTTAAAAAAAAAAAATGCTTTCAGGTATTTCGTGCCGATTCTTGAGTTTCCGACGTCACCATTATCGTACGTGCCTTGTGATGAATATGGCTCTGATTTATCTTAAGTTGTTGATCAATTTTGATTGCTTGTGGTTTGAATATTTCATTGAAATAACAAACATTTACCCATGGACTCATGAACTTTGACATATATTTTGGGTTGATGACAAGTTGTCATTAGATCCACAGAACTGCAGTTTGTTATTGAGGTATAATATCGGACTGTCAAAAACATGCTATTACAATGATTTTCCGCAAAGAGATAAACATAGAGAAACCTTTTAATCATCGAATTAAACCAATCGCACGTAAAAAAATGAACATATCACTTTCTGGCACCGTCAATTTCAAGGATGTACTGTTTATTTAGAGTTCCATTTTGTTCATGTTGTTGCCAATGTTACTCATTATTTCCTTTATGTATGTTATATCTCTTACATTTTACTTCACCGTGTCACTCTAACATTCAGACTATATATTATTTGTAAGTCTAAATTTTGATCAAATTGTGAAAATATGGGTACATTACCTTCATCACAACAACGTTAATCACCATCTCGTGTCAAAAGTTAAAACAAGCTTAAGAAACGATTACGTGAAATGTAAACAAGCAAGGATACACACGATTTATGACATACATGTATTGATATGTCTCCATTACATAGTACCAATTAGAGGCTCGAATTTCAGTCACTGCACTATGACTATCAACACTGATCAAGCTACTAGTATTGATTTAATTAGTCTCTATCCTTGTCTCTAATCTCTTATACTAAGAAGACAAACTATATCTTGTATATCATAAAAGTGACATTCAATTATCAAAATCGATTGTAAGGCCTTCTGTTAGGTAACAGAACATGGATTGATTTATTGAACTTTGGACTGATTGCAAAGATTTATGTTCGAGGGCTATTGTATGATAAAAGTCGTTATGAATAAACGCCATTACACTAAGAATGTTTTACATGATAGCTAACTGGGGTATATGCTCTCAGGAAGTCGTTATGAATAAACGTCATTACACTAAGAATATTTTACACGATAGCTAAATGGGGGTATATGCTCTCAGGAAGGTTGTAAAGTGTGGTATACTTTATATTTCGTTCGTTTTCCATGTAAAAAATATTGTGATTGGATTGGAAAGATCAAGGGCTATTCAGACACTTCAGTTATTTCGCATGCGCTAGTTGCCTCTGTTGGTAACATTTATTATAGGCCCTTTCAACAAAAATGTATCATTATATACGAAATGTTATGTACACGTTTGAAAAATCACCCTTCATAGAAAATGAAGCGAAATCGATACGCAGTTCATAACTAAATCCTGCAGGTAATCATCTGTGTTTTTGTGTCTCCGTGTACAGGAATAGTTGTGGCTGACTACGGCCCGATTTGGAGAGAGCAACGAAAGTTTACTCTCACAGCACTTCGCAACTTTGGTTTTGGGAAAGAGAGTTTTGAAGGTGAAATTCAGGAGGAGATTCGATACATGTTAGCAGCATTCAAAGAGAAAGATGGATCTTCGTTCAACTCAGATCATATCGTCGAGATTGCTGTATCTAATGTCGTCTGTAACTTTAACTTCGGACGAAGATTTGAATATCAAGATCCTAAATTCCAGCTTCTCGTGGATAGCATCTACAGGTAAGAAAGTTTGTTTGTCTGTGATTTTGTTGGTGTTTGTTTATTTGTGTGCATGGTTATTTCCCGATAAGCTAGTGTTTTGCTTTTAACCATAGATGAAATTGGAAGTATAAAGCCAACATGACTACATAACGACAATTCGAAGCTAATCGCTTTACAATATCACCTTGCATGCATGGTCGTTAAATACAGGCGCAATCCAAATAACATTTCCACTCAAAGAATATTTTTGATAAGTGGGGAAATATGATTGCAACAAAGAAGCACTAAAAGTATTCATAATTAGTACCCTCAACTAACAAAGAAAATATATGCAATTCCTTCTTTGCATGAAAATGATAAGCATCCAAAAGGTAATGGAAGCACAAGTAATTGCAGCTTGCGTTATGATATTTAAAAGAATTGGATCAAAGCAGGTTGCTACATTGTTACATTGCATTGTAAATTGATTTATATGTATATAAACAGATTATTGATGTACATCCATGAAGTTAAATAAATATAATACAATACAAAAAGTCGGTACAAGTAGACGTTATAATTATGTGGCACTCCTGTGTTTTTATTCCAACTTCATGTTTAGAACTTAAGATTTGACGCTTTATGCTATCATTATTCGCATACTCTGTCTTCAGATGCAGATTCACTATTGTGTATTTCTCATATTCTCTATTCATATTTAGATTCGCTGAGATTGGAACGAACGCCGCAGCAATCAACTTCTTTCCTTTTTTGAAACATCTTCCTATTCCTGAAATTCGAGAAGTGTTTGAGATTGATAAGGTGGTACGAAGCTTCCTGAAACGGATGATTGAGGATCATAAAGAGACCCTTGATGAGACACGACAGAGAGATTTCATCGATGCTTATCTTCTTGAGATCAAACGCAGACAAGAGGTAAATCTTTTCCCTCTATATTTCAAAGTTATATCAAAGAATCGCTAAGCATGCGCGTAACCATCGGTATTTACCAGGATTTAATATTCCCTGTCTGTCGTATATTCAATTCTTACATCCCTTATGAAAATAGAACTATTAGTCCGTTACAATCTGATGTAGCTTATCAATGTAGTACACACGTGTATCGTGATGACAAGTACATGGACTTCAAACACTAAACAAGGAATGCTGCAACAGATAGATTATGAATTACGTTTTTGAGGAGGCTTACAACTCTCATGTGATAATCATGCTACATAATGTCGTAATCATGCTTCGAATATGACTGATCTTGGATTTGTTTGGAATTCTATTTCGGGTATGCTTAAAGATTGACGTAATTGTTATAATCCATGACGATTTCTTGACGTCATCTTTGATTTCAGGCAATGAAGAAAGAAGAGAAAATAAGCGAGGCGGATGCTTCCTTCACAGAGACCTATCTCTTTCACATCTTAAATGATCTCATCTTTGCTGGAACTGAGACTATGAGTTCGACTATTCGATGGGCTATTCTCTACATGATCGTCCAGGTATGTAGCATCCAGCACTGTTAAAAATATAGTATATATCATTATAAATCAGGAACTACATAGTTGCCTCAAATGTGTACAGAATGTCACGACCAAAGTGAAATTTGAAATGCCATGCTTGCCTCATGCAATGTATCATTGCTATTTTATTCCAAACAAATTGATTGTTTATTATTTTAATGAAAACGAATCGCCAATAAAAATGTATTAACGATTCGTCATTTCTTGTATTCGCTAAAGAGTTCATATTTTAAGGTTTTTTAGTTTCGAACATTCAGACTTTAATTAGTTGGTTTTTCAAGTTGACCGATGATTAAAAACTCTTTGATTACAAACTTCATTGTGATCGCGACCACACAACGCTACCTAAATTATCTTGGGTTGTCGTAACCTGTCCGAAGTTTTGTCGCAATAAAATGTTGAGACAGTAACCCAAGTAATATTATAATCAATTACTATTTTTATTAAATATTTGTTGTACCATTTAGCCCGAAGTTCAGAAGAAGGTACAAGAGGAGCTCGATACAGTGATAGCACCAGGAGAACTTCCGTCCTGGAGGGATAGGAATCGTATGCCTTACACTGAAGCTACACTCATGGAGATACAGAGAATGGCTAACATCACTGCCCTAACCTTCCCGCAAAAGACTACTGAAGATACTGAACTAGCAGGCTACAGTATTCCCAAGGACACACATGTCTTCATCAATCTGTATTCAGTCCATGTAGACCCGACACAATGGAAAGAACCTGAGAAGTTTATGCCGGAGAGGTTTCTGTCTGATGAAGGTAGTGTCATTAATGCTCCGGCTCTCATGCCATTCTCTGCAGGTTCGTATTGTTACGTTTATAAAGATCAATATTTATGATTTCAATTCCAAGACAGATTTCTATAGTTTGTAGGCCCATTCATCAACTTCTGATATAATGTGACAAGTTTTTCAAGCATTATGTGGCGTTAAAACGTGTTAATCGTATTCCTTTTTATTTTTCATTTAAAAAAGAACGACCCTGGACGAAGACGATTCGGTCCATATCTCTACATGACATACTTTGATTGACCATTGACCATGTTGACCGATAAATCAAATGAATCACGGGTTAGATTATGTGGGGCAGTACCTTGGAGTGTGACATGCCAAGTATAAGTTGGTTGAACCAAGTATCAACAAGACGAGAAAAATGAAAATATTTATATTTACTTTACTCTTTTGCTGTATCATTTGCAGACCTTTATTCACCTTACAATCATAATATTGATTATTCTTTTCTCCATGTATTTTCTATAGGTCGTCGAGCGTGCCCCGGTGAGAAATTAGCTCGTATGGAACTGTTCTTGTTCTTCTCATCAATGCTTAGATACTTCACACTTACCCCAGCTCCCGAGAACCCTAACCCTAGTATCTATAAGAACTATGGTATTAGCTTAAACCCCAAACCATATAAGATCTGTGTCATACCGCGTCAGTGAACATTTTTAACTGATAGGTCCAAGACCTGGTAAAGATCTTGATGATAAACTGTGAAATCTTTGGAGTACTTCAGCAACATTGGTATCGGTACCGAACACTCTGCGAAGTATGACTGTAAGGGCGACAATGAGAAGAGGGATAAACAACAAGATTCGTTATGAATCGAGACAATTAAGAGATTTAAACTTTACCTCGATGTTTGAGGAGCTTGTGAATTTATACCGATGGTGAATCTCAAGAAACAATGGATATTATCCTCACTGAAGAAGATTCGTGATGTATGAAAGTGGTTGTCGATATAGCGTGCGATTGTGACGATGCAAGGGGATTACTTTTTGTGGAATGTAAAACTTGTTCGTGTTTTCTACCGAGAATGTGACGCCGTATTCAGTGGACTTAGTCTGGGCCACAGTTATATATGCAGCTCTTTTGGTTTGCAACTGATGTAGAAAGGCTTCTTGCCTGAACTATGATGACAATCTCTTTCAATCGATACGAGAAATAGACGTTAATCAAATTTGATAGATTGAATTCAGCAGCTGATAGTTCGTTTAGAAACCCGTGTCATTATATATATATTATTTCTGTGTAATATAGTTATTTTATCAAAATAATATTGTACAGTTTAAAAGTTTAAGTGATATTTGTATTTAAGCAGTGTCCAGATGGAATCCCTCAAAACTATGAAGACAAAGCCTCCCAATCTCTTTTTTGGAAGATTTTGTTTTTGGTAGTCACGATCTCGTTGAAGATTGAAAGATCTAGCATGGTAAAAATGATCAAAACAGCGAGAGCTAGTGATGTGATGCGTCATGATTCTACTCAGGTTCATATTGTTTAGCTCCTATCTGCAGAACGTTTCTTGTATGTTTCTAGTCTATTAAAGGAAATCCATTGGATACGTTCAAGTACACTCCCAAACTGCATGTACAATTATCATGGTTATTAATATTTATGATATATTATTTATATTATGGTATCTAATTTATTGAACTTGTGATTATTTATGAATGAATTTAAGTTCGGAGATTAATGGTAATATCACTTTACAAAGACTTTACATCGGAAGTGGTATTAGTTTTGAAGTGATTACACCGTGAAGTGTTGTAGCACCGATGGTATTTGGTGTGATTGAGGTGCTGTGACCATGGTTGTATTGAAATGCATTGAGCCTTCGAATTATAAAGTGCCTCATCTGGGTTGTATAGTATTGAACAACAAGCAATAATTATTTCAATTAGTTGCCTATAACTGTACATAGTTCGTTGTCACAAACTTACACAACCATTGATTGAGCATTGGAGTTGGGATTTTGCTGAATAGATGAACTATAAAGTAGATGCAGTGGTTCGTTTGATTATATTGGCATAATACAAAGTGGTTGAACTAGTATCGGGTGAAAACACACCTCCCCTTCCCGTTTAAAGGCACTGGAATAGAACTTACAACAGGTCTACATTACGGGGGCTACTCAGATACGTTACCCCTGCCTCGTTTGGGGAGGAACCTGCCCGGCATGTTTGCCAATTTATGGATATGCCTGCACTGCTTACTTTGTTTTAAGGTTTATCTTTTTGATCACGCTTATTGATTGCAGCTTGTACATCTTTTATCGATTATGCTTTCGAATCTGTCCACCCACAAAACAATACGAATGTTACGAAACCATCATACTCAAACCAATCGAAGTTATTAAAGAGCTTGCTAATGAGAACCAAAAGGGTGTTGATGCATGATATTCTTGTAGGGTTAACGCCCTTCTGGTTGTCAGGTCTTGAAGGACACACCTCTTAGCTTTTTCATGGAACTTATGATCATGAGAAAGATAGGTTTCTATAATCAATGGTTGCTATTTATAATGCTTCAATATAGATTCATGTCACATTGTATTTAGATGAGAGGGGTTGCATATAAATGAATGTGATTCATAATGGTGTAGTATTAAAATAAAAGAGATACCTCATTCTTCATTTATCCTTGTGCTCGTCGGTTTCATTTCTTTAAGTACTGTATTTCTTGTGAGTACTGGTTAATCCTGTAGTGATTACTTCTCAAGACTAAATTTACACATTGATCCCAGACAGGATATAAAGATCAAAGCGAATGTATGGGAGGAGAACAACTGCAGTTTCATAATCTAATTTCTCCCACCTATTTTTTTTTTAATGCACGACATTCAATCATAGTCCGGTACAAGGACATTATTTTATTTGAGTATCATTAACAAGTAGAGTCCTTTATCCCATTTTTTTTATATATATGAAACTAATTTTTCCATTGGTTAGATCTGGTTAAGAATTGTCGCATTTCCCTGCATATTTTCAAACCAAATGCAATACGATCTTTACAGCACGTGATACATACCTGAATATTTTCAGTAAAAACAGAGAAAAATGTGACCGGGAGAGAATAAACAAGAACTATGTCCAAGTTAGTAAGGGGTTTAAGATTTCCATGTTATTTCAAGTCGCGAGAACGTGTGGAAGTAGCAACAATCCATTTCTTTCTAGAAGCTAAGCCTCGGGTATTAAACCTAGCAAAATAAAAATCACGTGTAGCAAATATCTCAACTTGTTTCAAGATAAAAATCACAAGTTAACATGTCATGTAGATGAACCAGTCTTGACCAAAATTCCCATTAGATGTAAAATTCGGACCAGATTGTCGGTGTTTATGAACTTGAACATGACTCTGAGACGTGGGGATTTAGACACCCTTGCTTCCGTTTGCCCCAGGCAACTTATACAGAGAGAGAAAGGGAGGCATAGAGACCCACTCATAACGTGTAACATAAAAATCAAACTAAGTTTTTGAAGGTGAAAATTTCACCTCTGTCTTTGTTTCTCATTAGAAATGTTTTAATGTTATAGGAGCGTGTAAGAAGTCGAGTTTTACAATGTTAGGTTGAGAAGTAGAATTGAAAGTTGATTAGAAAGAGGAGATAAGGTAATCAGAACAGAAAAGAAGGGGAATTGAATATAAAGATTTAAGGCCAATCAAGATAAAAGAATACACACGAAGTGTTTTTTCTGGTTATTTTTTAAAAATAATTTCCTATCATGATTTTATTCATTCCTAATTTGAAAAACAAATGGAAAGACACAATCAGGCCTTTGTATATAATTATTGAATAGTTTATCGAGTAATATTTGAATTCACCATTTCCAAACTTTGAAGATCAAGGCCTGATCTCTTCCTGTGAATGATGACTCGAAGTCCTTGCTATAATTATACTTCAATTTAATTCTACATTTTCCTAAGTGTTTTCCTCAGTATACACGCGATAGATTACAGGGCAAACAGACAAATTCATATGGATAAATACGATGATTATAAGAATGGTGACAGTTCTAATTCAACATTTTCACTTGTTCAGGGCGATATTTTGTTGTTGGACGTTTTGAACGGAACAAGAGATATGTCAAGGCACTCTGGCACGGCAGTAGCTCGGTAAATTGATCTAAGCCAACATTTTAACAAGACGTGTGATCGTGATAAAATGAGACTGACTTGACGACTCGTCTCTGCTACTCTGCAGGGGTTCATCAAGAAAAGCTCCACAAAAGGAATGAGAGAAGCTTCATAGCAACCTCCCCATTCATAAGCAGAATTCAGCCACACTTTCGACTCCCAATCTACAATTCCATTACTCATTTTCTTAGAAAAATATGAATTGATAGCGCTATAGGGTGAGGTAGGCAACACTGGTTCAAATTCATGATACTTATGACAATTTTCCGGATCATGCTTAAAATCTTTTATTTTAGAGTATACTCCAATATTTATTATCATTACCTTTACCTTCTATTCTCAATCATCTTTCTTTGTTTCTTTCCTAAGTTTTTTCTTTCTTCTTCTCTTTCTTCTTATTCTAAATCAACAAGTTCATTTGAATTTTGGTTTATACCTCTAAACAATTTAAAGAATACAGTTTGAAAGAGACGAATATTTGGCTGAAAATATGACGCCTAGTAGTTATAAACACTATGTGTGAAGAATCTAATGAGTTTTTACACACTAGAACAAAACTTATTTAGCCTAATTTATGAGGAATGTAGTAGGTCAATCAAGTATGACAAATGAATGATAATTTTTTTTTAATTAAAAAAAAAATAATTATGTTTGTTGATCTAACACATGCCCGATGTTCGTCAAATTGTGATTCAAAAATTAGACGATGAAATAGAAAAATGTGACATAATAGAAGATCACATCAGCTATTGTTATTAAAAAACAGATTTTTTATAAAACTGCAATTACGAGGTTTAAGGTAGAAAAAAGAAAGAAAACCATTTAAAATGGGATTTCAGTTATCGAAATTAAACTGTTTGTTTCAACACACGTGTTCATACATGATGTATTTACTTTTTTAAATCTAATCCACAGGAAAAAAGTGGTTTATAATATCAAATGAACGGGGTTATGAGTGGAAAGTCGTCTTCATATGGAGGGGGGGGGGGGGGGGGAAATTA
>BEXV01000378.1:65705-76990 GCA_003118195.1 Hemicentrotus pulcherrimus
CCCCCCCCCCCCCCTTCAACATAGCACTCCCTTTTCTAACCCCAATCCATTCGTAGTGGATGACACCAATCTTTCAGCTAGTCGACGGAACCTGTCAATATGTGGCTGAGGGATTAGTATCAATATTAGTGGAGTGACAATCTAAAATTCCAAATATTACTGATGATGACAGATGGTATTTCGTACCCTCCAGATATACTGTGCATCAAGTTCAACTACAGCTAATCTTTTATTTACAGTCTTCATTGTAGTTAAACTAGGCGATCAAATGACTTTTAAAAGAACGAAATAGAAACTATATCTAATTAATAATCGCTAAATTGCGCTCTTTTCTTTTACCTCTTAAATTATGATCTTAGACTAAAGTAAGTTTTCCAGCTCGTTTGAAGTACTAACAAGCACTGGTGAAGACTTTATCAACATGATCATAGGCCTATTTTTTTATTTATCTCATTGTTCAAAGCGAACACAGAAGTTAGGAAAACTTCATTGGAGAATTTGTTATAGTCAACATTTTAATCAATGTCACTAATGTGAGAAATCAGCCTGTCGAAAGAAAGAATGAAAGATCATTAACAACGAAATAACCATTGCGGTTAAAAATTAAATTGAACTTAGATTCAGTAATCAGAACGCTTTGTAAAGTCACCAAGTGAAGTTTGAAATTGCACGTTTCAGAACAAAAAAATGACCATATCAAAATAAATTGTAGGAATTTTTTTTTTTTACTTGCTTAATAACAAGGCACACATATTCCCCCACATCTGTCAATATTTATCTTTCTGGTACGTGTATAGCTTTAACATTTTTCGTACCCATTGTTTCCACATAATATATCAAATTAAAAGGAATAGAACATTATACTTTTGAAAGATAAACAGGTGCAACTAATTTGTTTGTTCTTTTCTTATCGCTGATAATATGCCACTCGTAATCAAAAAAGATCTGAATTCTGATCATCCTATATTTTGCAAAGTCTAATATAAAAGTGACTCTAAACTCATTTTATCAGTAGAATGTACATGTATAATGAGCCTCTTTTCAAGAGGTTTGCCATAAAGTTTTACCGTCTTTCTGCATCCTTTTCCGCCTTGGTGGTCCCTGCATTTCATCTCTGCCAAATATCCCTAGGCCTCTCATTGAACGCTATTACGCCTACTTTTACCACATAAACCTTTTGATACCCCACTCACTTCCTACAATATGTCTGCCTTTCACTCACAAATCTCCTTTTTTCACTATCAAATGCACTTTATAGGGTTATTTTCCTGGCAATTTTCTCTTGTTTTCAATCTTGTATTCACTCCCTACTATAGCTTTGAAATATTATATTTCTTTTGTGATTAAAAGTTATACATAATTTAATCACCGCTTGCATCTGTTTGAATATAAAGTGAAAATGTACATATTCATTTTTCAAGTGCCGAGGATGTTTTAGATTATTATAAATTTATCATCAAAAATAAAGAATAATAGATGGTAAGAGAGACAAAAATCGAAGTAGCGAGGGCGGGGGAAGGATAGAGAGGTTGAAAGAGAGCGAAAGAAAAGTAGAGATTGGGAGGACGCTAGGAGAGGGAGCTAGGGGGTAGAGAGAGAGAGAGAGAGAGAGAGATTCTATGTAATTGTCCATCTTTCAATGGAAAAGTAGTCTTTCTGTGTCTTCTTTGGTAACAGGAAGTTTCATTTAAGAAAAACAAAATCCCTGTAAAAAAAAATTATATTATATCTTTTATCTATTGATGAAAGTATCCTTTCATTTCGACTGCTAACCATGTTCTATTCAAGACAGTTGATCCGAATTATTGTGTTCCGGGTTTTCAGTGTATAGCAAGTCCATGGTTGCAGGTTACATTGAAATATAGAGTTAGGTAGTGATAGGTCATTGGTTATAAGAATTCGGCGACTGGTTACGCATGCGTCGAGCATGTATCCACAAGACAGTGCTCGATACCCATTTCATACAGAAGTATGATAGTAAAATGACAAATATCTCAATCACACCTGGTTTCCTTTTTTTTTCTCTACTGATCCAGAGAAATGTCTTTTTGCTCCGTTAGGTTATCATATTCTCAAAGCAGATTTACAAATGAAAATCGAAAGAAATCGCACTTCTATTCTCTGTCATCCCTCGAAACCCTTAATGATGAATAAGAACAACCTTAGAACGACGCGTGTGGTTTGAAAACCAACAAAAGTAGATTACCTAAAAGATAATAAACGGTCAGTTATTAAACTGTATTATACTGGCGGGGCATTAAAGGTCCCATTTGTAGGCCAAAAAATGAAAAGGTTAAATTCCAATAGCATTTGAAAGACATTACTAATTTACAACTTCCCTCAAAACGAAAGGGCTTGAAAATGGCTTTTAGTGGGAAAATAACGAGCATCAGTTGTCAAATCGACTTAAGTGATTGCAATCACCTAAGCAATAGTTCTGATTTTCAGACCCGTTTACCGATGGTCGTACGTTTTGTGCTGCACGAAGATTCAATCAGTTTAAGTTTGGCCATTACAAATAGTGAGTTATTGATGTAGACAATTGCTCATGTACCTGTTACACCTCATTTTATGTATGTTAATACCAAAGAAGAAAAAAGCCAGTCGGTCAGTCACTCAATAGTGTATGGCAGTGAAATTTAGAAGGTAAACGGGTTTCTTTGCATAATTTGAATACTAGGACACTGCTGTTTACATTTCCCAGATAGGACATACATGACATATTCATAATTCCTGCAAAGTTCTACAGAATTTGACGTTGGCTGCAATAGTATCTTTAACAGGAGGAAAAAAAAAAGTAAGAAAAGAAAATGACATGAAAACAAAATGAGACAAGAATGTGTGCCTAACAGAACAACTGTTTGATAATCAGCGGGCTCATTAATGGTGGTATAGAAGAGAACTATAAAAAATAGATCTTGAAGAAAAAAAGTTCCGCCATGGATTTCAGAATTAAAAGAAGCCGGCAAAGAATGGACGTGGGCAAGAATTCGGCACACTCTGGAGAGGTAGATTAGATTAAAAATTCTGTAAATTCACTTCAAAAGGGGCAGTTTTATTTTGGACAATTGGATGGCATTCAGCAACTCTTACTCCCCATCTCTAGTGGATACAACACTAAAACGAAGTGATACGTGCACACCCATTTTGTTTCCCCAACAGGAATTATCCCGTATAAGCACCCTCCTTATAATTGGACCATCTCAACGAAACTCGAGTCCAATAATACACATGCGATCGTCACCGATATAGGTAAATTGAAAAAGGTAAATTGAAAATAGTAACTTACACCTCACATCGAAACTATGTTATCATAGAATAATCGTCGAAATAAGATTGTTGTTTTATGTTTCCCATTGATGTAGAGAACTAGATGTGAGGACATACGTGCACGTAAAAGAAGCATGAGACTCTTATCAACATAGTTCATTCATTTCTGGAACTCATGACAATCATCGGATGATAAAAGGTTAAAAACTGACCGAGAAATTGGTTGGAGTACATGTTTGAGGGAGGGGCCGAGGGAGGGGAGGCCAGTTGACATGAAGTATAATTTCGATTTCAATATGGGTTTTTAGTTACCTGACGTCATGGAGTATTTAAGGTGAAGCGTGGTAATTAATAGAATCGTTTTATATCTTGTCCAAGGACACTAGCCCAAGCAAATAAGCAATATAAAACAGGTAAAAGTTAACCAGCAGATATCATATCTTTCTAAAACCCTTTACCCTCCTAAGCCCCTTAGTGCCATCTGATCATAGGTTTGTTTCAGTTTTGTGCAGTCATAATACTAGGTATTATCACTTTGGCAATCGTAAGCAAGAATGTGACACTTGATGACTTATATCAATTTTAAGAGGAGAAATGAATGTTGATAAACAGTCTGAAAATCAAATTCTAGATTGATTGGCAAAATACACTAGCATCTCCTCATAGGCTCATACAGTTAAAGGGTTTATCTCAAAATACAACTTTTAGAGAGTTTTTTCCTTGAATGTCTACCGGTATGTAGCAATAACCATTGTTACAATGAAAATAAAAGAAGGACTTCTAAAGGCACATGTTACATTTTCCAAGTTTTATTTTAATATATGTACAACGATTATTACATGTGCATACAGAATAATGTGAAATGGAAATAATACATATCCATGTACATATAACACATATCATGTAGAATGATATACATGTACATGTAAAACTATACAAACACATCATACACAATTTAAATATACAAAAGTGCACTATTATTGCACAGGGTTATTGAATCATTCAGAATATATAAGAGAAGCTTAATGGAATATTTTGTTCTTCTTTTTGTTTAGTTAATACAGACTTTACAAGTATAATTTCTATATCACAATCAGGATGACAATAATCACAAATATTATGTAGCAAGTCCTGCAATCTAGATAAATGTATACAAAATGCAAAAATAAAATGTATATGATCATAAATTAGCATATTCTAAAACATGAGTAAGGTGAAAATATTGTTAATATATTGTGAAAACAAAAGACCCCCAAAATGGGAAAGTGAAAGATAGGGGGAGAGAGAGAGAGAGAGAGAGAGAGAGAAGGGGGAGGGGGAGGAAGGATACGTATCAAAACAGAAGTGTGAGGGAGAAAGATGAATAAATGTCATACATGTCACTGAGAGAGAGAGAGAGAGAATAAAGACATAAATGGAGAAAAATAGAAGACACAGGAAGAAAAGGGAAATCAAAAGAATCAAAAAAGGGACGGATGAAAAAAAGAAGGAATAATGCACATAGATCCATTACTAGAGGAAAAACATTTGGAATACAGATGATGGTCTGAAAAATATAAACTCTATTTGATCTTTGCTGAACCCATGAGAATGCTCTAAACCCATGTATATAAGGATGATCAGTGCACCAACAGAGCAATAAGGACAGTAGCTTAACTCATGTTCTTGTGGTCAATAATAATACAATACTTTCAGAATATGGCCTACCTGTGAAGTTGAGGAGATCAAATTAATGTCTAACATAGTCATAAACTCATAATCCTGTAAAATAAACTAAATTTGATGAAAGAACACTCCTGATCCTTTGCAAGGGATGTTTGCATATCACTGCCAACATTTATAACTGGATTAGTTTTTTTGGGACTGCCAAATACCCGTCAACATATGTTAGGCATAACTGCAAACTATTTTTTTTTTTGCTCAGTGTAAGACGTTGGGCAAGACAGGGCTTTTTGCATAGAGGGTAAGTAACCAACACCATATCATATCTTCTACACTTCAATATAATAGCTCCTTTGCTGTAGTTTTGCAGGGCTTACGCAACTTGAACAGTAGAAAACCTTGATTTCAATACATCCAACATAAAAATGAACCTAGAGACCCATATAAGGGTATATTCTGTTTGTGTTTATCTTATTGTTTATATTATTCTAAAGCAACCTACCCACATACATACATAGAAGGGAACCAAACCAAAGAAATCTGACCAGTGATTATCCTCTAGTGTGCTATCAAGCTTGTTTCATTTAATAAAAGTCCTGTTTTCTAGTGTAAAATATTGATGCATATTATGATTGCATGATTTGTAATTTATGAAAAAACTTTTGTATTTCAAGAAGACTATCTCAAAAAAAGAAGAAAAGGGTTTGATTGTTAGTGATAGCACTGCATAACTGAAAGCACAAGGCAGCAGAAGCATCTCCAAAAGCAAGAACCCTTCGCTTCTCTCTCTTCATCACTGAGCTATATTTTACTCAGGATAAAAGAAAAAAAAAAATCAAAAAGTGAATAGCAATAACGATGAAACAATAATAACATGCCATAATTATAAGGTGCATATTGCAACCAAGTCTCTTATGAAATGATAGGATTAAGAATCTTTCAAATTAACACTCTCAGAAGACCTACCCCCATGACCATTTTAATAATAATAATAATAACAGTGGCTTCTTATATAGCACACATGTCCGTCACATTGTGACGCTCCTGGCGCTGCCCTGATTATTACCCTGTAACCTCCTCAGGTTTCAACGTACCTTCTACCATTCTTATTTGTAGGCTAGAAGAGGTTTGAATGTTGCATTAACTTAGAATTCCAGCCCAAAACTCAATCTTGTGGATAAAGATTTCTTGTTAAGAACTGAAATGTCTTAAATGCAATATATGTTCAAACTATTTCGTCTTCAAATAAAACAGCTCCTAAAGGAAAGTTCTGACGATAGAACCTTCTTATGAGCTATTCGTTGAAAGTTCTTCAAGAAATCCTGGATGTAATAGTTGGCCCCAGCAGTGGAATGAACATCTACTGATGCGTTTCAGTATTGATAGATGAAGAGTATGATGTGAGTTAACTGAGATGCAATACCCATCTATAAGAACACTTGCATCCCTATATTCAACCCTTAATGGCACCATATATGTAGTCTACACTCAAGAATGCTTTCACTCTATCAAGTTCATTGATCTGCATCGTTAGCTTGTCTTACATGAAGACTGTTTTACATACAGCATCAGCCTACCGGTACCTCACATCAAAACATCTTCTTCTTAGCTGCTGTGTATCGCTCCATGTACTGAAAAAGAAAGAACATAGGAAAACAAATTAAAACATAATAGATACACTGTAGAACTAACATATACATTTTAAAATTATTTTTGATAAGATGTGGGTCAGAGGACTCCTTAAAGGTAATACAAAGTTTTGGTATGGGGTCATGAATTTGGTTCAAATGAACATATTGGAAGCATATGCGATCCTAAAATATACAGTGATCAATGTCGCGGTTGAAATTGAGTCTAAAGTTATGAAATTGTAAATAATAAACTCTATAAGTTGTATAGCTCCCTCTCAAGGTCAATATATTAATTGAGCTATAAAGCAATGTTTCATGACTAATATCGCCCAATTAGTTATTTTCGTTTGGGAAGTATATATCACAAAAACATATTCTGAGATTTTCATGGTCGCAGCAACCATTGTACGGCCGTAGGCACTATTTGAAATTTATCAAAATTTACCGGGAGCACCGGTAAATATTTATATTCAATTTTTCTCGAAAAACAAAAGTGTTTTAGGGGCTAAATTTTCTAGTGCTTATAATACATCCATAGGGGTATCCAATTTTATCCAATTTGTAAAGAATCATTATCCGCCCTATTTCAAAATTTCCCGAAACTTTGTATTGCCTTTAATGAAATGAAAAATAACCACTGTTATATCAGCTCAAGAAAACCCTCATATGGGAGATATGATCTAAATTAGCATATCAATTCACATGCCCTATTTGTCTCAAGTACAACAAACTATTCAATATAAGGTAGAACAGGTTTAAAGAATTTCCATTTATATATTTCATAGTACAAGTAATATCTCATTGACATGAAGTTGTGTTTGGAAATAGTCTGCATAAATCAGAGTGCATGATAGAGACATGAGCAGCCTTGTAGTGGATGTTGTATAATGCAGACGCAGCTAATATGAATTTACATCTCAGCGCGTTGGATTAGGATTAGAGTTGAGTTAAGAGGTCACATATGATGTAGACACATCTCAGCGCATTGGATTAGGATTAGAGTGAGTTAAGAGGTCACATATGATGTAGAGAGCTCTTGATACCGGCTACGGATTGGTTGTAATGAAACACATATGGATTGTCTGTTACACATGGCTTTCATTCTACAGCTCAATTGAAGTAGGATGTTGAACATGTAAAAATACCCCTAGGAAGTGCAAAGCAAACAGGATTACTAGTAGTCTGTTCTCCTAAATTAAAGGTTGTCTAACAATGCTAATAGATTTCTTCTGAAAATGAATCAAATTGTGCTTACCAAAGCTTAAATCTATTATAATATCAGAAATTTATTGAAAGTTTAAAGCTAAAAGTTAATCACTTAATGAGTTTTGAAGATTTGCTTTGTGTCTCCTTTTATGAGTTGTATACACCATTATGGGTGAAACATTTCAGAGCTTGTTTGCTCATTTTGGATATAACGTATGGTGCATTTGTTGACTAGTACCCTTTAAGATGGCCTTCAAGACAGTGATGGTATATAGAGCAACTTGACACTAGAGGAAATCTCAAATCTCAATCAATTACCAGTCAACTTCAAATGACAAACCTGATGATAAATCATCTCTGACATTACAGACCGATGACCAAATTATGAGCAAGCTAAGAGATTGCAATCACACATGTTTACACAGTTTACCAGAAACATTCTCAAATTAATTTAGTTTTACTGAAAATAGAAAGTGAGGGTTTCATTCAGGTGAATGAGGTGATGAAAGAGATTCTCAACAAAATAAATTCTAATAACTCTTCCTTTTTCATTAATTCTGATATAAAGATCTTTTAAAAAATCTAATCCTATAAAATGTGGTTTACAAATCAACCATCAAATAGAAATTGAATGAAACTGCTTTTAGAACTTGACACCTCATTAGAAAGTAAAATGAAAGTCAATCTGAAATGCTATGTTGCTATTATTATCAAAAATTTGTTTGGGTAGTTTTTTAGTCTTCAATAAAGTATTGCTCCTATCATTAGTCAAAGACTACATGCCATGGTGTCTAAGAATTAAGTGCATGTACTATTATTCAACCCTGTATAGACAGCACTATCTAAAGTTACTGTTTATAGAATACAAACATGTGATTTAAGTTTAACCTAGGAATCTGAAAAACGTATATTGAACTTACAAGAGTTCGAACATGTTTCATACCAGATAAAAGGAAATAATTTAGATATCATTGACTTTAGTGGTTAGCAAATAACATACTCTGAACTATACTCTGAACTCAAATGATATAAGGGCTGAATACATTCATCATTTTTGTTTCTTAACAAAAACAAAAAAGCAATGTATCTTCTCTTTAATTTATGACCTTTGGATTAGAGTTTTGATTCTTTGAAGTCCATGATGGTGAGTTGATTAGTGTATTTATGTAAAAGAGCTTAGTCAGTCAGAGTGTGACTGGATGAGGAAATCATTGCCACATCAAGTGTAGATAGGTTTCCTCTGTTCTACTAGCAGAAATCCTCTCACCTTTTCATATCCGTCAATCTCCTGAAACTTTTTCATCTCAAAGAGGTTTCCATCAAGAGCTAGTAGCGAGACATGTGAGTCTGTGAGTAACTTGGTTGGTAGAGCATTGATGTGAAGACAATTCTCTTCTAATCTCAACACCTTCAGTCTAGGGCACTGGGATACACACTCAGATATCGTTGAGATCTGCAGACAACAAAAGTAGGAACATTCAACATTTACTTGATGCAATTTCTAGAACATGCTTTACCAGGGGTGCATAAAGAGAATAATGATAAAGGCAATAAAAATAGAAAAATGCAATAAGAAAATGAGATGTAATCTTGGTTATGTTTTGAATACAGATACCTGCTAAAAGGTCTGTTTTACTTTATATTTATTGTAACTTGTCATAAGGAACAAGAAAATCTTACAGCAGTTTGGAATTGTGGTTGTTCTCATCAGTATCTTAATATTTGGTTTGTAAATTCATTTGTACCTAGTTCCATACTAATATTAAATGAAGAACTTACAGAGGAGGTATAGCATAACATACATAACAATAATAGTAATATTAATAAAAGAAATAATAATAATATAATGATGATGACATTAGTAAACACAATAATAATAATAATAACAATAATAATGATACACATGTAGTAATAAAACTATATCAATTACAATAATGCAATACATCATTGATACTTGTAAAAACTTTTCATCATTCCACCTCACTTGGTATAAATTATTTTCGGTGCCTGACTTTATCTTCGTTTGATTGTTTCATGCTTTGTTTTTGTTTTCTGTAAACTCAATTTTTATTTGTTTGATTGTTTGTATGAGTGTTTATGTATGTATCTACATGTACAGTATATACCATGTAACACAACAAATTTCCATCGTTAAATGGACAATAAATATGAACCTTATGAACCTTAACTTAGATTACCCAGGGTATGATAGATTTTGGGCACGTCCGCACACATGTTGGGCAAATTGATGATGATATACTCAGATTTTTCTTGTTGTGATAGTTTTGTTCTGACAGATAAATTGTTTGACAAAAGAAAATCCCTAAGAGGATGAGTGAAGTGGTCTGGTAGAATAGAAGTGAAAATGCAAGCTGAAAGCAATTTTTATTTTATTTTTTTATCTTTTATTCTTATTTTTTTTGCTATAAATTTGGCATAATCATCTATCACCAATCTCCAAAAAACACAAGCTAAAGATGCCCCAGGTTAAAGCCTGAATAGTGAATATCTTGATTCCTTTCAAATAATGTCAGAAGACAAAATTCATCTGGCAATTCAGAAACTCAATACTGATGTACATGTAGAAATGATAATTGAGAGGAAAGCAGCAACTGAATTGATTCAGGATCTGAACAGGTATATCTGTTTTAAGAAATCAATCATGTCAGATGAAATTTGATTTAGAGGAAAGTGAATTAAGATGAGGTTTGAGTTGATTGTTATGGTCTTTGTCAGAGCTTCAATCTGATTGCTCTTATATTCCAGTTTCCTTGATCACATCACACAGTTAGCAAATCCTCTTCTTCCTTACTTTTCTCAGGAGAAAAATGAATGTTTCCAGCCAAAACCAAGGATAGGATAAATCTCCCAATCATATACATGTACATATCAGCTTACATTTTATGGATAGAGATCACATTTCTTGTTACAAATACAGCACAAAAATTCAGAAATATTAAATGACAAAGAGAAGGCACTTCAGTACAAAGTCAAGAAGAGGTCATGGAAAGGGGACCATCTTCCATGCATTGTACATACATGTACAAAGTTTGGCTCAAACATCAATATTACTTTGCATATAAAGGTTTAATGCTTTATTGCAGAACAGAGTACAAAGGTTCTGAACAAAACAAAATATATGAGGCAGAGGCAAATTATATCATACAGGGTAGCAAGGGGAAGAAGGGGGTAGGCAGTGTAGGAGTGGTATATTGGTCATTGTGGATTTATATCAATAAACTTATATTTGAAATTAACACGATATCATGGGGGGGGGGGGTAGGCACCCACATTCAACGTCCCCAAGGTGGCTGTAAGGAGGGGTTCATGGGTCATACAAGATAGCAGGGGGAGGGGGAGGGCACCCACCCATGAGGAGACCCATGGTGGTTGTGAGGAGTGGTATATGGGACATACAGGATAGCAGGGGGGGCACCCACCCATGATGACCCCTATTGTGGTGGTAACTTGTAAGGAGTGGTATATGGGTCATACAGGATAGCAGGGGGGGGGGGG
>BEXV01000378.1:77855-93014 GCA_003118195.1 Hemicentrotus pulcherrimus
GGGGGGGGGTAAGCACCCACCCATGATGCCCCCCCCCCCTCCTTGGTGGTTGTAAGGAGTGGTATGTGGGCCATACAGGTTTAATAGCAAGGGGGAGGGGGGTAGGCACCCACCCATGATATCCCCCATGTTGGTTGTAAGGAGTGGTATATGGGTCATACAGGATAGCAATAGTAGTCCCTAGAGACAGCAGACATCCTCCCTAGACCAAGGAATACTAGTCAAGTTCAAGGTACATAGAGAGCAACACATATCAGGCAAACTTCCGATTAATTGTGACATACACAACCATTATCAGGAAGTAGGCAGGACAGAACTGGATTGACCACGATGTCAGATCACGGGTGGGAGCACCAATCATACAACTCACTACTCAGAGAAATGAAGGAAAAAGATTTGAGAGAAAGGGAGTGAGTACAGGAGAGGTGGTAAGAAACAGAGAGAGAGAGAGAGAGAGAGAGTGAGAGAAGAGAGAGAGAGAGAGAGATAGAGAGAAGGGGGAGGGGGGAGGGGTCTGGGGAGGGAAAGGAAGTGAATCAGAAACAGACAGATAGTCAAAGTCTAAGAGATATAAATGAGGTTAGTGGAAAAGATAAAAGAGGAGCGAAAGGAGAGGGAGGAAAATAGAAGTAAGAAGCAATGACATTGAACAGAATTAAGAAGAGAAGTATCTACAGATCCGTCTCTTCCTAATGCAGAGCATTTCATCTGTCACAAAAAAACTCAATTTCCTATCAAGGTCATAATGCAGAGTAATACAAACAAGGCTTTTAAATGTATAAAAACCTATAGCATGTCATAAGACTGAATACCAACAGCATCTGATGAAAAACATCTCACAGCAAAGCATCTGAACAAACAACATCATTTCCCTTTCCTTTCACTGGAATCTAACTTAGGTAATGAAAGTACAATCGCTGTGGAAACTGACATTTCCACCGAAAGTCCTGTTCTTCCAATCAATGAGTTGTTTCTATTCTAATTTTAGTGACTAAGTACACACATTACTCCCAGTTTCAGGCTAATCAATTGTTATTGCGTTTGGTTCAGTACACTCACATGACTGTAATTAAAATGGTATGGGAATCTATTGTTAGATGAACTTTGTTTAGACATGGTGAAATAAAAGAGGTTAACAAGTTTCCGGTTGTACCACAAATTGCACACAATGCCTGGTTCACATTTATCATACTAATTCAAACACTGAAAACATTTTTTTTCTCTCCCCATCTGTTATGAAGTATAGAGCTGTTTACTTTGAGATGCATCTTTATCATTTAGAGGTGTTGTGGTCGAGTGGATACGTCGCCAGACTGTCGATCACAAGGTCCGCGGTTCGAGTCCCGCCGCCGCACTAATGTCCTTTGGCAAGACATTGATCTACATTTGCCACACTCCACCCAGGTGAAGTAAATGGGTACCTGTTAGGAATTTATTCCTTGAAATGCTAGAGAGCCGTATGGCAGCCGTGCTAAAGCCAGGGTAATAATCGGGAGCGCCAGGAGGGTCAAATCTGACCGACATGAGCGCTATACAAGAACCCACTATTATTATTATTATTATTGCATTTTCACATGAATAGCCAATTTTGAAACAATACCCAACATGTAAAATTGTGATTCTAGAGCATTACATATCATCTAATATTACCATCATGATTATCCGCATGTAAGAAAGAAAAGGTAAGCCTGGATATTGACTTTGATTGACCATGTAATCTCAGCCAAGTTTTTTCTGCTGATTAGATTCCTAGGTTGTTTTGGGCAGACAAGTAGAGCTCCTAGAGTTTAGAAATGACCGGACAGGACTGGGGCAGGATTTGGCCATTTCATACTGGCCTTTCTAAAGTTCATTATGACAGGTCAAAACACAACCAATATTATCTGATACCAATAGATTGAATCCTGATCTCATCCTGGCTGTGGTCCACTCTCAATTCATGCCACTTCCTCTCAGTACAAGGACATATTCTATGTTTAAATTAACAATATATTCTGCCAGATATGATTACATTAATACCCCCCTTTCATACTTTGAGGGCATTAGCAGAACGGAGATTGAACTAAGCCCCCACGTCATCATAACAACCCTGACCTAAAATTCATTCTTTCTCAAACACCCATCAACATTTATTCAAAAAGACAGAAATAGAAACTTTCCAACCTAATGATTTCCATATTTCTATTTCTTTGTTTATAGCATGTTTATACTGGTGTTCCATTTACCTTCAAAACAAATCAACGTCATATTAAGAGTAATGAGATATGTGTAGGATAAATCATGAGCTGCATTTCTAAAGGATATCAATGATTTGTCAACGTTTGTACAATCCAGAAACCACCTCAGTACATTGCATAGCATTCTTCAGGATGAAGAAAATGCATGATTTCTGTATACTGTGTCATCAGCCTTTGACTCTTTAGTTTATCAACCTTCTAGTATTTGTGTGATATTCATGAACTCATTTTGGTATATTCTTTGTTTTGTTTTATTTCCAATTTTAATGATGGAAATACAAGATAAATGTGTGTTCATGAGAATGGAAGAACTACACTGTACACATCACATGACCTTGGTTCTTGTTTGGTGTGTAACTGTGTATAGGAGAGCCTAAGGAAAGGGTGATCATGTAGAATATGAAAGAATTGAAGGGGAGATGGCGAGAGAGTGTACGAAAGGACAGAATGCTTGTTGAACCTGGGCATATTATTTAGTTAGAAGGGATATAGAATGAGGGAGCAGTAGGATGGTATAAGGGTGCGTTCAATGAACACTTTTTCACCCTGGAATAATGGTTGTCGTTGATGTTTACCGTAGTTTAAAACACGGTTGCGTTCAAGCGATTTTTCGTCGGTCATAAAAATAAACGTGTTTAATTTAAAAACACAACATGAAACACTGAAAAAGAGGCATTTTGTATCGTGATTCTGCAGAATCAAGGTCGCTAAAATTCGCTTGAACGAACAGAGATCTCAATCATGATTAAATGACGCAATTATCGTTGCCTGTTCTAGTTTGACCGACAGTCGACCATATTAAACGGAAGTTGACCAATACTTCTTGGGTCAAACTGCACAGTGTGATGAGCAGTGGCTGGGCTTGAAATGAGCGAGAATAAGCGTTGAAGAAAAATCGCTTGAAAGCCCTCCCGCAGTAACCATGTTTTTTAAAGGCGTTTTGAAATGTGATTCATGTTTGTGATTCTAGCTTCAAAAAATCGCTTGAACGCACCCCTAAAAGAGAAAGGGTTGAAGCAGGGATTATTCTGACTCCCAGGTGAAAGATTACAACAATGGCCAAAGACGGATGAAAGATGAGAGGAGAAATGGGAAGGGAAGATGGTACTTCAAGAATGAATGTACATGAAGACAGATGGAAGAAAGGATGGTTAGAAGAAGATAGATTGGTATTACGCGGGAGAGAGGAAATGGGAGGAGAAAGGGAAACTAAGGAGGGTAAAAAAGAAACATGGAGGAGGATCTTCAAAACTTGTTTCCTCTCCAAGACAGCTGATAAACACTGTAGGATCTGTACACTTTATGAAGGTCACAGTATGAAATATTAATTAGTAGATGACGAGAGACCATAAAGATGTCCTGTTATGAGAGAGAGAAGTACAGATGGTATGAGAAGAAGGAGATTAATTTGACCTTGGCAGTAAGGAGTACCGGTAAGGACGCATATAAGAAGCTTGTTGTGGATAGCTCCTTTTAAACCAGCTGGGAAATCAAAGTTCTCTTGGATGACAACAATCCAATCAGCGCTGATATCTTTTTTACCTGATGGGCGTAATACCTGTACCCAAGTTTAGAAGTTATAACCAGCCTGGTCTAGTTGAGTTGTTATTCTACCAGACTACCATGGCTTATTATTCCAACTCTTCCTTCAAATTACTTCAATCTTCTTCATATATTAGTTTTCTTACTTTGTTAAAGCATACACAGTTTCAGAGCAAGCTTATTCTACATTCTTAAATGCTTTTATTCCAATCTACTTGCAAATTTATGTAATAAAAGTAAATTAAAGGCACACTGCCATACTTGTAGCTACTTGCTCCCTCTATATAGAAAACTTCCCCAATCGGTGCCTGTTGGTCCCCCATCATCCTCTTTTTCTTATGTTAACTGAGAGCTGATTTGATGAGATAACCACCTGTCCAGTGACCTTGCAGGGCGCTCTAATCCCTCCTGTAAACTATGGCAGATAAGCTTTAAAACACTGATGCATATCAAGCAATCTAATCACTGATATTACACAATAATAATAATAATAAAAACGGTGCTTATAAAGTGCTTCCCACTAAAGTGTCTAAGCTCTAAGCAATGACTGTATGTGTACCAGTATGAATGTATGTCAGGAGAGTATGGAAATGAAGAGAAAAGGTAAACTTCATACGAGAAGATACTGATATAGAGAGGAGTGGAGAGAGTTCAATGACCTACAGGTGCATCATGTACTGTGTATGTGCTAATGTACATATACAAATACAAATTCACTCGGTAATTAACCTTACTAATGGGGAATGTAGACAGACTAGTATGTAAGTATTGTAGATTTTTAATATTCAAAGATTGTGATCTACACAACTTTCTAGTTTGATAATGGATAAGATTTTGGGGTAACATAAGTTTGTGACAGACAAGGTGATGCCATCTATGAAATTCATTTATTTGATGCACAATTTTACAACTCATGGGAATATTGATCCCAATGTACAGTATCAATTAATCCTGTGGGTAAAAATTAGTCCCTAATAAAACTAAAAAGCTTGCTAACACTCACAATCCTCTTTATTTCCACTAGCAGCTCAGCAACGGCCATCCTATAGCAAATATCTTAAAGTGTTTATACCCTGGCCAACATGACTCAAGCTCAGTACAAATTATGATGTCAACTTTGGTTGTCATTTTGGCAATTCTCAAAATTGTAAATCTCATTAACAGATAGGCTGATGGGGAATCCTGGTTACAATTATAGACTGTGATGACTTTAACAAGTTTGATTGAATCTACACACAAAGCATGTCTGTGTCTTTTCCATTTCCGTTCCATGATGACGGAGTGAGCTGGAGTGTAGATTGAACTCTGGTTCTAGATTCATCATACCTTGCCATCTAGTACTGGTAGATGGAATCGTATAAAGGTGGACAGAGGCCAACAACACAATATACTCCTCTTCCTTATAACAAAATGTATTCTTTATGATTTATCACAAGTGAAATCATGTGATGACGACACATTAGATACAAAAACTGCAAGCATGAATCTGTACTTTGAGTATTTGCCGTGGCATTTCAAATCATTTATTAAAACTTGTCTTTCTTTCTCTTTCTCTTTTCATGTCAAGCATCTTTTCACAAATGTCAAAAACAAAATTGAGCATTTAAATCCTTGTCCCAGTGCATGTGTGTCCTTTGACTAGGCATCTAAATACAGATACCTCTAACTACACAGGTGTAGTGAATGGGTACTAAGCAGAAACATCTTGTAAATGCACTATGCGCTGACTTAGATGCCTCAAATCTATACCCAGGGAAATTACTTCTCATATGCAATGCAAATATTTCTTAATACATGTACAACCCACTAAGCAGGGGGAAAATACAAGGGGCTCGGGGCAAATTTAGCCCCCAAAATGCCCCAAAGAGCCCCCAAAAGTTATAAAAGAGTTATAAAAGAGCACCCAAAGAGCCCCCAAATTTTGCCCTCTCACATTGCCAGGCGGAAATCATTAAATGACGATGAAAACGCCATTAATCGCAACAACAACAAAAAGCATAGAGTTCAATGCAAAACAAATAAAAGAGTGTTATTTTCATGCAAGCAAGCTTAAAAAGTAGCCCACTAAATCTTTAAAGTAATTTTTTTCCCTGCCACTAAGAAATATTAGACCTAATATTGTCTATGCTTTGAGTCGAGAGTGGGTGGCTGTCGTGTTGACATCACTAAAACATTTTGTGAGATTGAAAATGAAAGATTTATTACCTGATTTTGGTTGAGATTGATTTCAATAGTTTGGATAGTATGACAGCCATCAGGTAACTCTGTAATGAGGTTCTTAGATAGATCCAGCACATCTAGATGTCTAAGAGCCCCTATGTCCGTAGGAAAGTTCTTGATCTGATTGCCAGATAGATGAAGAGATTTTAGAGAGGATAGTCTAGTGATTGATGATGGGATACACGTCAAACGGTTTCCACACAGGTAGAGGGTATCAAGCTTCTTTAATGTGAAGAACTCTTCCGGAAAGTGAGCTAGAGATACAAAAGATACAAAAGATAAAAGCAATATAATTCATAAAAATAAACAAAAATTGCTGTAAGTGGTTCATCCAAACAAGACATGCAAACATACTACACAAAAGGCTATTCATCATCCATATTTGAAGCGAAATATTTATTGAGTTCAGGTTTAAGCTTCCATAATCTAGTGCACACTGTGAACAGAAACCGTTTGAGTTCATGAGAAGGAGGCACGGTTGGACAATTATTGTATCAAGAATATTATCCTTCGTTCAAGTTAAAATGTAACATCCAGTACCAAGAATAAGTTTTACAATATCTCCTGTTAATGTTGTACATATTGTACAAAGGGGCGCGATTGAAACTTAACTTATCTACCCTTTAGAGGCTGTGTATACAATATTAGCAAATATCTACAAATGTACATAATGTGCATGTAGGCTAGGTGTAAATTGTTCAAAGAGCAACATGTAATTTCCCTTCATTCAACGAAAACAAAATCAAAATATTTGGCTAAAAAGTAGATTTGCAGCTCGAAAATTTACAATTGTGTTAATTTGCAAGATGATAAATTCAAAAGGAATTAACAATTTGAAAGTAGTAAGACTCATGCTAATGTGCAGGACCTACGCAGAAATATACATGTACAATGCATTCAATGTTTCACTACTAACTAGAAAGAAGTGGTCTAAAATGTTGAATGTCTACAGGCAACAAACAAAGTAAAATGCTGTTAAAGTCATGAACGACCTGAGCACACGAGAGAAATCAAGCTGTAAATGAAATCAATCGAGTCTAATGACCAGTTGATTGACATGATAATTACTATGCGATGCCAGCCATAACTTTTAACTTACCAAATCTGATTACCAATGCAGATTGAGATTAAAGTGTTACATTGCATTTTATGAAAACAAAAAATGCAGAGTTTGTTGAAAGAACAAAGTGAACTAAATATTCATTTCCACGATTGTGAATTTAAGAGATTATCTCTGTGTGTCATACTTCAATTATAACTTTATCATCCATTACAATGCAAAAGAAAAAGACATTTATTACATTAAAATATATATGCATGATCCATGTTAAGTATTGTTATGAAAGGAACAGTCAAGGAAAAATTGTACATAAGGATTGGTAATATTATTCTCTTTCTTGGTGTTCATATCAACCATGCAAGTTACTTGAAGACACTCTAATATTACCCTGGTTTCAGCTAGACTGGAAATGAAGATTAATGTCTTGCAGAAGAATTATGCATGGGATTGAACCTATGACCTTCCCATCTTTAATGTTTCACCTCACTCACTTAGAAATTCTTCTGCTGAATTTTACTTACTATCTTCAATCAAGCAACTAAAAGATAGTCACGATTTGTTTTTAGATACTGCCTATCTCTTTGAAAAATACATAAACAATCTAAAAAGGATACTTTCAAAACTATGAATTAATCTTTAAGATAGCATTCTGTAGATTGAATTCATCTTTGATTTTCCATGCATTCATGTATCTTTTGCACAAATTTAATAACTGAAGGAAACCATTGATAAATGATTTCACTACTTAAAAACAGATCCATTGCTTTTGGTTTGAATGGCATGTAAAGCTCAATCAATCAAGCTTGTAATGATAATGAATCTAGAATGATATGAATATATAACTACGGGGAATCAGTGTCATGAAGTACTTGATGTGATTTACGTTTAATAATCATATCTGAGAAAACCTTTACATCCTGCGAGTCTTTCCAGCAATCTCTACATAGGCCTTCAGTAAACAATCCTCAAGAGACAACTTTTCTGAGTAAAAAATAGGCTGATATGAGAGTTATAATAAGATACCTTCTTGCTTTGATATTTCCCTCCCATTTTGCACCGATCAAATTATCAAATATTTCTTAGGAGTGATCTTGACCTTTGACCCATGACCTAATACGGGTAGGAAGGTCATGGCTCAAATTGCTCAACCTGTCAATCAAACACTCCAAACAGGGTCAGAGGTCACATAATCAAAACAATTGTGGTTACAATAAAAAAACGAAAATGCACTCATGACTCGCTTATCATAGTATACGTCCCCATTTCAACACCAGAGTTTACCTACATGTAGATATCAAATTACTTCAGACCCTGGCACCATTCTAGCTACATGTATCAAACTATATAGGCCTTCATGTACCTGGCTAACTGAGTGTCAAATTTGAAAGAACATAATATTTAAAGGACAAAATTATCTTTGTTTGATCAAAATTTGTTCAGAGACAGCTGAAATATAATGATTTATAATACTTGTGTACCACAACAAATATTAGATCATGAAAAATTTGAAAAAACTGTTGAAAAAACGAAATAACGCATTTTACGTAGTATTTCAGCCAATGCCAATGTTGGCTTTTTTGTTGGCATATTACGCACAACCAGCCAGCCCATGTATTGTTATTTTTAATTAAATAATTAATGAACGGTCACCTTCTTTTTTTTAAAGTGGAGCTGAAATGGTATGCTAGTATTGGCTAAATTTCACACATTTTGGGTTCTATAATTTCCTTCATGTAGCAATTTTAGGTTCTAACAGGGTACTAGAAATGTCATATACGGTAGTTAAAGGTAAAGACCAGTATTGGAAACGCCCCAATTTCAAAAAATGAAATGGAAGCTCTCGTTACCAATCATGTGAAAGAATATGTTTTGACTAATACATGATGATAAAAAATTTGCCGGGAAACCGCCTACTAATTCATATATTTGGTAAATTGGTTTCTCTCTTGGTCTGTGAGAGATACAGGGTAGTCCCATATACATCTTTCTGTGTATAGTGCTTGTAACTTTACGAAGAATGGGCCAAATTTCTTATCATTTTGATGATTCCAGAACCTTGCAGATGCTAGATGCTAGATGATCAACATTTTCTGATTGATTCTACAACGTTTCTTTCACAATGCAATAGCATGACCATAACTGGTCTTTACCTTTAAGAATGAGACCAATAACCATGCACTTTGAAGGCATTTGCGGTCTGAAAACAGAGCTCAACTATCCCTTTAAATGTTGATGCTAATGTTGCAACACACAATGAACTAATGATGTAATTATTTGCAAATTTCATTTGATTGATAAAATAGGTACATCTCAAGTACCGATATTCTAGTATTCTAGGCCATTTTGTTGGCCATGTCATTCGATTGTAAGACTACCTGTACTTTTAATTCCATGCATTTTGATGTCTGAAAAAAAACCTTCACACAAAATTACAAAGATCTTGTGTCTGCAACAACTATAGGCAGTAAATCAAATTTTAAAACAAATAAACATGCACTTAATGTTTTATTTGTCATTTTTTGTTTATTTTTTCATTTCTCTTTAAGAGAATTAATTTTCACATATTTTTCAGATACTAACATGATCAGTTTAGTAATATAATTGATGCACTGTCAAAAAATTAAATTAAATTGTAACATCAACAAAAGGCTGTTAACATAGTATTCAATACTTATAGAACCAAAGTAGCCTTATTTTGCTTACTACTGAAGGATGATTTTATTTCTCATTTAATCAATTTAAACAACAACAATGCAACTGTTATTTCATTACAGCGACATAAGATACATTCTTTCTTGAATTCTACAATAGCCAATTTCTAACACCTCCATATGAAGCGCTATAGATGGATGAAATATAATTCATCATTCTTTAAGCCCGAAGTTCAAGGCTATGTTGTTTATTACAACATCCATCATCTTAAAATGTCTTTAGCTTGTCATATCTATTTCAGGTTTGGTATACCTATCACTTGACAAGAACTTCAACTCGGGTAGATGTACTTTGCCAGTGGCTAGCTCTAGAGGGATGCTACATACCAAGCAAGAAAATAGATAACTTTGATATTCTTACAATTCAACATTTTCCTGTCACATGTCAAGAAAAAAACTGGGGTAGTTTATAAACGACACATTTTTGGAAGTTTGGTGTATGCTTATTTTGTATTTTAAAAAATGAGCCATTTGAGAATTGTATTCAGAGTGTACAATCAAAGAGGTCTTTGAACTTAACAGACAAGTAATTTGGAAGAGTTTACTGGCCATGGAGGTACTGAACTCTCAAGATTACACTTTGTAAAATCTTATAAATAGAATGTTTAATAACACTTATTCTGCTTATTGCTTGGCCAACATGCTTCTGTGATTGTGCTCACTATAAATATCCTTCTATAATATGCAGTTAAATTTGAAGCAAATTATTGTGCCTTTAAATAGGAGTATGCCAATGAGGTGAATTCCTTCATTTCAATGAGAGACGTTGAAGTTCTATTCTTAGGAGTTTTCTTCAAGGAATGCACCAAGTGATGAGAGTGAAATACCTTGGCATTAAGTCTTTAGAGTGTAAACGAGGTAGAATTGATGTAGGAGCCAGGATTCTCACACCTAGCCATCTCTAGCAATTAGATCTACTTAGCCGGTTTGCTTGCGTGCGATGTAGCCATGCTGTGAAGGGTTGAGTCTACATACATCTGTTCTGGTTATCACCTCCTATACATGTAGTAAGACAAGATGTCTTCACACATTGCCTGACATACTCTGACATACAAGATTCTTAATCTCATCATAAACAAAAAGCATAACAAGTTTGGGAAGTTTCAGACATCCAGCCAGCTCATTCTTCATGTCATTTCAGAAACGTGAGAGGAAGTTGAGGCTGAAGTCTCAAACCTCACAAGCCTTGGCTTCTCACTCTCTTTCAGCTTCTTTCGAAAAGGTTGAACATAGGTCACAATTATAGCTCCATGTGTAATTTGTAAAATATACAAACTAGAATTCATTATAGACCTACAATTTAAAAGGCTTATCATTTATTATCCACAAAACACAAAACTCAAAGCTGCTGTGGAATGGCAGGTGGGATATCATGGTCTTGTTTCGTTTAAGTGAAAACCTAAAATTTGAAGTTTAAAAGACTTTTATTTATAAAAAAAAAGGCCATAACCTCCAATGCTCCTTCATCCCAAAACTACACAATCTAGAAGCTTCACTTTAATGAGAATTCAAATTTCAAGTGACAACTATTGAATGTGTCTGAAAATATGTTTCAAAACACCTATTTTTACATCAAGTTGCTAGACGTGTATGCTCTCTCTCTACTGTTGTTGCTTTGACTATCAATGTATGGAATGGGTAAAGTTTGTTTGCCTAATGCTTGCTGTGAACATGTCAACCAGGTGCAAACTAATTGAGTTACTCTAGCTCACCTCCCATCTAACAGGCACAACTCATGTCAATGCTTATCACAATTCTCTTCTTAAACTTTTACCGATTGTCTTCATTGGGAGAAGAAATATTTGTTATGAAAATATGCAGACCCTGTAAATATGCATGTCTGCACAAGTAGATGAAACATGTGTAAATTTACACTCACCAAGTCTATTTGAATTAGCTGTGAAGCTTCTCAAGTGCTGAAATGTACCAATAGCTGGAGGAAGAGAAGGCAGTTTGTTGTCTGAGAGGTCCAATGTTCGTAAATTTGACACTAATCTCAGCAAGTCTCCAGGGAACTAAGAAGATCAAAAAAAGAAGGATAAGATTAATAGAACTTGCACGCTATCTCAATTAGCGTTAGAGTGAACTTCAAATTTGGCACAGTATCAGTCGGGTAACAGCAACTTTTTAAAATCTTTTTTTTTTCAACGTGCAAATAAAAAAGGGGCATACACCCCTAAAAGCTTACAAGTACTTGGTTAAAATCATTGTAAATGGTAATACTCTGAAGTGATATTCAGTCAGATCCTCAACTATGTATGTTTGTCCTCATTTGAGTATTCAGGCTTTGTCAAATAAAAATCAATTGCTTGGAAAATACAATGAAATATCGTCCAAAATAAGGAAAGTACATCCCCAATGGGGGAAGCGGTTTTCCTGATCCGATGTTAACATGCATTTGCAGCACTGTTTCTAAGCCATCAAACATTTTCTTCTTCTATAGAATGCACTTGAAAACCTGAAGGAAAAAAACTGGCCATTTTGTTCACATCAAAACTGTGACTTGCAGATATATGATTTGTATCCATATAATACTGATTAAAAATGATTCCTCTATGGCCACCATTTCTTTCTCTCTCTCCCTCTACCCCCTCTCTGTCTTCTTTTTCTCTTTCTGTTTTCACCCATTTTCTGTTTGTCACTCTCTCATTCTTATTCTCTTCATGTTTAATCCTCATCTTGTCATAAGGCTACTGTTAGTGATTTCAAGTTTTTATTTTATTATTCCATATCCCCCGGCAGTGGCAGCGATTTTGTGTCATCCTTATGTTCGAAGGAGGGACAGAGGATGACGTAGAGATCACCAGTAGTGGATCAGACTATTGTCAAGACTAGGAGCAGCATTGACACCAAAAGTATATGTGTGTAGATAGTAGTATAGAATACCGTAATACATCTCTGTAGAAAATTTGAAAGAAATCTGTCAAGAGATGTGGCAGTTAGAGCGCACCACCAAAATATGACCTTTGACACTATAACAGACGGAACACAGGTGGCAGCATCACCAAACACTAAAGATGTGTAGATTTGATCAAGATACACCTCCATTAAAATTGAAAGAAATCCGTTAAGAAATGTGGCAGTAACAGCGCACAAAAGAGGCAAATGACCTTTGACCTTATAAAGGATGGAACAATGAGGGCAGCATCACCAAAAAGAAGAGATGTGAAGATTGTACCAAGATACATCTCTATACAAAATTGAAAGAAATCTGTCATGAAATATGACCTACAGAGCACACACAAGACACCAACAAAATATGGCCTTTCGGCCTATAAAAGACCTTTAACTGGGGGCAGCATCACCAGAATCTATAGGCCTGTAGATTTTACCAAGATATACCTTCATTCAAAATTTGAATGAAATCCCTTGAGAAATGTGGCCTTTAGAGTGCACACAAACCATCAACAAAAATATGGCCCTTTACTCTATAGAAGTCGGAACAGTGGGGGCAGCATCACCATACAATATTTGAAAATAAGCCGTCAAGGAATGATGCAGTTAGAGCGCACACAAGAATATGACGTGGCGGCGGCGGCGTAACGATACTGAACCTACAGTACCCCACTGGCATATTGCCGGGGGATACAATAAAAAGTTATACAAAACAATTGTAGTATAAATGAGCACATCTCAATGATTCTCAATTCATATAATAGATTAAGTAGAATGTGAGGAACCTATCAAAAAGCATTGCTTGTATAATATAGGTTCCTGTTTTTGTCTTGTTGAATTTTTTATATTTTTTTATTCCATAATTTGTTTCAAAATTAAGTAATAAATGCATAGTTTAATTATCATTGTGTAAACCTACACCTAACAAGCATTGCCTTAAAGTAGGTTCATTTTTTTCATTTCCTGTAACCAAATCATTTGGCATTACAATGACCACAAAACAATGTCAAAGATATTTCAATGCGTATTTCCGTTATATCATTATGTCTGTCATTATTTATATTATGTGAAAAAAAATGAGAAAAAAATCACTTTGTATAGAGCTACTACTAATTGCTCCAATGGACTAAAACTGAAATCTTAACCTGACAATTGCACATAATTTGACTACAACACAAAAAAGAATAACAAAAAGAAAAGATGCAAAAAATGAAACTTCAAATGAACACAAATCATACAAAACTCCATCCCTGGAACAAAATAAGCCAGAGCTTATTTGTTTCTCATAGTTGTAGGACAATGGTAGATAACATATAAGCATACTGCTAGCAAACGATACTAGCAACAGTTTTTGTACAATTTGACAATGATTTCCATAAACACAAATAACTCAAACATATCTGGAACAACATTTTATTTGAGAAACTTTTATTGCATAAATCATGCAATAATGGTAAACCAAAATATGTCTGATGAGTCAGTATGATACCTTTGAGCGAAAGAACTACTTAATATTTACAAAAATCATGAACTTTTGACCCGGTATTTATCATTCAGCTCAAAGGGCTTCATTGCCAACAAAAAATGCAATTAGTCGATGCCAATCAAGCAATAAGCTTCAAACAGAAATGAATGCCAACAAAAAACTTTTTGAAGGCCTGTTTGAAAATCCCCTCAAATTTCCTGCATAACTTGATGCATGAAAGGGCTGTTTCAACCACAAATCCATCCCGGTTAAGAGCTCCCTAGACATCTGACACGATCCTAAGGAATCAAAATAAACATAGCCTAAAATGGCACAGAAAAACTCAAAAGGATAATATTTAGTAAAAATTCTCTGGTAAATAAGGAAACACCAATTTAAATACAAGCAGTGGAGCTTCACTTCAAACTAAGAATTAAAAAAATAAATCAGTATGAATTGTTATCTTTCACGAATTAAACATTGTGATAAAGTTTAGGCCAGCCAAATGTGGTCAGTAATGGCAAAGTGGCATACACTTGTCAGAAATGCTTAACAGGGTATTCTGAAAATCACAATATAGATTTAAAATACAGAAGAAAAAAAAACATGGAGTAACATTGCTAGAAGACTATGCATGTGGTCTGGATATAGATGTACATTAGTATGAGCTTATTACACATGATCACACGTATAATTTATAATTTATTTAGTAGATGGCATTTATATATATATATATATATGCATGTAAATATGCAGTCATTTTTTGTTATTCTGTTAGAATTTATTTTCTTTTAACCAGACATCAAGATTTTATTTGAAAAGCAAGATTTGGAAATCAATCTTATGCACAGTTTTAGTGACATCAAATCATAAGTAACAATCATATTGGAACTGTGCATTCTTCCATTCATTGTCCTACTATAATGCACATTACATATTCAACAAGTTCTGTATTCATTCAGCTTCAGTTCATTTTATACAATACCTTTCAAAAAGACAGTAATAGTCAGATCTTTGGAAAATAGGGTT
>BEXV01000378.1:94121-111840 GCA_003118195.1 Hemicentrotus pulcherrimus
TCCTTTTCAGGACTCCCTTATCCTACCCCACTCTCATATCTAGTCTAGACTGCGAGACAGATATTGAATATATTTACCATTACAAACAAGAAAATTACGCAACAGCAAATGGACGAGTTAGGATTTCTCCCTACTCATACCCATTGGTTTTATGTACATTCTAAGGCCTGCTCCAGCATCCTAGCGATCTGCATTCTAAGGCCTGCTCCAGCATCCTAGCAATCTGCATTCTAAGGCCTGCTCTGGACAGCATCCTAGCGATCTGCATGTTCAGGAGGTGCAGTTTTTCTGGTGAAAAAAAGGAGAGGTTTCTGGACATCTTTAACATGGGGCATCTGCAAGCCTACTGTACACACATGTAGTTTAAGTCTTTTCTGTACATCTTGTTGTACAACTGTCCTTAAAATATATATATATTTTAAAATCCAGTCTATTTTCCACTCCACACTCCACAGACATGACACAAACACTACTATACAAGAGACATTGACACATAACTTCTACCCACTTCAATCAAACCAAGCCTTGAAATAAGCGGCCTGGAACCAGGGGTAATTCATTTTTCAAACTTGCCCCTCGTACACATGAATTTAACTAGAACCAAAAACAGAAGACAACCAGATGATGTTTGAAGGTTTGCATGGTGGTATGAATATCGCGGAAGAGGTCTATTTTTATCCACTTTCCTTATTCGTTCTAGGACTTTACACATGGTGTACCGTAAACCTCTTCCGCGAGAAGACAACCAATTGCACAAGTTAAATAAGCTCAAACATACAATAGTAATTTCATAATGCAATTACAAACAATTTTAATAACTTCTTGATCTAAACAAGATAAACAGGAAAGATTCTGCAGATTGCTGTTACTGGTCTCTGATATTATATTGTATTTGTAATAACTTGTACTGTATTTTAGGCCGTTTTTGATTTACATGTACTTTTAACTAAATTTATTAGTTTTATTGCAATGCTGCATCTGTGTTTCACAATTGTCTTATTTTCTGTGATTCTAACCATGTGAGTGTGTCACAGTGCTCTATTAAGACTAATACTGTATGCATAGGCTTTCACTGCTTGCTGCATCTTATAATGTTACACGCTACATGATAGCTGACAGGCCAGTGGGATTTTCAAGTCATGTTTGAATAATACAGACTTAGGCAACAAGTTTTCTTCACAATATTTATTATGAGAACAAGGTAAACTACACTGGGAAACCATGTATACATCAATATGATTACACATCAAAGTCATAGTGCAATAGTACAGTTCCTGTCCTAATTTTTTTTATCATATCATTATCATATCATTATCATATCATATCATATTCGCATTTTCACGGCAAAGACTTACGCCTGGCTGTCTAGTTTTAGATGACTTACAGGCGCAATTGGTGGCTATATGAGGGCAAATTTGCGCCCCGCACCCGCTTATATCAAGGCTTGACTCAAACGCTGGGTAGTGGTTCTAGGCACAACTCACATTTATATGGCTGAGTGTAAGTTATCATCTTTGCTTGACAGCTGCACCTGCCACCTTCTGGGAGCTCCATAGAGAGAACTCTGTAGGTTGCAGAGGATTCAGAACTTTGCAGCTCGCTTTGTGTCAAGAGTGAAGAGGTCTCAACACATAACACCTATCTTGAGAGATCTACACTGGTAGCCAGTTCAGAAACGGATCCGCTACAAGGTCATTCTAATCGTCTTCAAAGCTCTCCATGGCATGTGTCCAGAGTACATCTCAGATTTGCTCACACCGTACATCCCACCAAGGCGTCTGCGGTCATCTTCCCAAATCTTTCTCACCCTCAATCATGGAGCCACAAGAACCTATCATGACAGGGCATCAACATGTGGTGGACCAAATCTTTGGAACGCTCTCCGAGTGTGAATGCTTCATGACTGATGTAAAAGTTTTTAAAACAGCGCTGAAAACTCACCTTTCTGATATATATGTTTCCAGTAAATATGTAAACATTGTACATTGTAAAGCGCTTTGAGAGGGCTTGTAGTCCTGAATACACTATAAAAGAGAGAACTCTTATTATTATGACATACTGGTACGTATTTGTAAATTCTTACGATGTTTTCTGAAAACGTACACTGTGTACATTATTCAATGCATGGTGTAAGCTCCTTAGTTTGTACCACTCAACTCAAACACTCTCGGTAGCCAGTGCACGAGGCAATATTTGCGTGCAAGACTGTGTTAACATACTGACATGCACATGTGTAGTGCAAATAGCCTACCACCTTCATATGACCTCGGTATTGCACCATGTATAACGCTTAATTTGAATCATCGGGTCATTGCTTGGGGTCCGGTGGTTGCGTTAGGTCTGATGGTTGTGTTACCCGACCTCTTGTAAAAATATGTCCCTCTATTCATGAAATGTTGGGGATAAAGTTTTTGAAATACAATATATACCCCTCTCATCTACAATAATTAGTGAAAATCCTATGGTAAATATATGAAAGTTTGCGTAACGCGCCCACCTGATGATTCCAAAGCCATGTATTATGTGGGTATTCAATGCAAGCATGCATATTTGCCCTCATAATAATAATAATAATAATAGTGTAAACTTATAGAGCGCACACACCGTCCAGGGACGCTCATGGCGCTAGCTCAGCAACAGTTCTCTTTGATACAAGTAAAGCAAATAATTTTGCAATATTTTTTGCAATACTTTGTTATAACCCATTTTAATCCACAGCTCTGCCTGATGGGGCCTGGTGCCCTCCAGCTGCTCCGTTCACTGACAATTTAAGGGACTAGCCCAGTCAGCACATTATTCACAGAAGCTCTAGCATCTAAGGCCAACAGGCCCCACACAGGCAGCCAATGAGACCAAAATGTGATAACTAATTAATTTCAAATGTATATACAAATAACATATCAATAGATTTAGTAAAATAAAATTATACAACTTAAGGAAATACCGGGTTACGGGCTCAGTCGGTAAAGCGTCCGTCTGTCGAACCAAAGATCCCAGGTTCGACTCCCATCCATGCGGATGACTGAAGCCTGCGTTGTGTGTTAACATGCCCCTTCCGTTGTTCATAGATGCAGATTATGTCAAGTGGAAACCACTCCGTCCCTCGGATAGGACGTTAAATGGAGGCCCCGTGTAGAGAAGAGTCATTACCTTTGCACGTTAAGAACCCACTGCACTATTAGTATAAAAGTAGGGGGAAACCCCGGTGTAGTGGTCCACCTGCTCCACACCGCACCCCCAGTATAGTACGATAATACTCTTTAAAGAGGTCTGTACTCAAAAGGAAGGAGGAGCATCAAAAGGGAAATTGCAAGCTTTCTCCTTACACCAAATCTTATAACACTGACTTGAGTGAATGGGAGCCAGCGATAGCCAATGAAAAGGGCCCTTGGCCTGGTCAGCGCCAATTTTGGACAATGTGGCTGCAATTCGCCGAGATCGAATGAACGTTACGCGCTAGCGCTAAATGTAAGCTAAAGTTTTATGTGTGATCATCATCCTCACAGAGACCCCAAGGTAAAAGATTGGCAATGCGTGACATTTTCATTTTTCGGCGCGCGTGCGCGCGAGGGTATTACACACGTATAGGTATGGCGTTTTTTTAAAATCTAGCGCGCGCCGTTTTCAGACCCTCGTAATGCGTGATGTCATGCCTAATGCGTGACATTTGGTAGCTCTGTCTTCACCATCAATTGTCATCATCCACATCAATTAATATTTAAATAGATCTAGACTATAAAAAAATGGACACTGAGTGAGTGAGCTATGACCAATGTCAAAATTCTTAAGTTGTTAGTGCGATTCCATGACATTTGCTCCAGCGACAATTGCTCCGCTGTAAATTTCATACACTAATCGAATGGCCAACTTCAACCTTGGATTCAACACTATACCCTACCCTAAAACTAACCCTAAACCTAACATAAAACCCTATTGAAACCCTAACCCTGGCCTAACCCTAGAAGGTCTACATCTTAGACGAAATAAAGCCTGGAGCAATTGTCGCAGGAGCAAATGTCGTGTCACCGTTAGTGCTCATCCAGATACTGGATAGACATAATCTTATTTCAAGTATTTACTGGACATTTGGCTAGCCAAACAAGAATCTCGAGCGTAGGAAAATCGGTGGGGTTTTCTTTGGTTTTCAGATCACGCTTTGATTTCTTACACAAATTGCAATACGTGGGACAAGATTATACAAAATTATGATCATCCAAAGTTCTCTTAGTCTTACCTCTGTAAGGCCCATATTACACAGCTGACATACGCCAGTTTTTTCTGCATTCTGAATGTGAGGTTTTATTGAATTGCCCATTTTTTAATAGGTATGACAGCTAGCTGAATAAATATGGTTCAGAAATGGCAATATTTCACAAAATTATTTCGAAGAATTGCACTTCCTGTCTTGATCTTATCAACAGATGGCGATATGTTGAATGTACGGTAAATAATATTATGATTTAGTAATATATACCCGGATACTATGTTTATTGTGTTTCAGAAATATAAAAATGTATAGACTCTATATCATGTCTATGTATTTTATTATCATATCTTACTTTTTTTAAATATATATTTCTGTATTGTGTTGTAAATATGTTGTGCTCTCATACCCCTGAAGGGGGTCGATAGAGTCAAATAAAAGAAATCTTAGAGAGTGATGATCGTTATTCTTCTTGTTCTTTTTTTTTTATCATCTTTATATTATCAAAATTATTATTATTATCATTGTTATTATAACAATAATAATAATAATGATAAAATAATATGTCTTGTTTACCCAGGGTAGCCTCATCAGTATCAATACTGTTCTCCCTGAGGGCCCTGCAATCATAATATTACCCCGGTCATCGGATTCAGGCTTACCCGCACACAATATAGTTATATTATCATTATCATTATTATTATCATGAATATTATTAGTATTGTTTTTATTCCTTGTACACCCTAATTGATAGGTCTATCAAAGTGACAGCTACTTTATTCCACTGGCAAAAAGAGGGGAGGGGGCAATATCAACAGATTATTTATTTTATTAGGGTGAGAAAGGCTATGTGCATTGATATATGATTTTACAAGATCATTTATTAGTCATCTTTCTACAAGTCATGGTCTACCTACTTCTTACAAATCATGTAGTATAGATATGAGACAAAGCAAGAATAAAAGACATGTAATTAGTAACATTCAAACTTTTATTGCTCCTTCCATAAATATTATAACAAGATATCTTTACAAATCATACCATATATTCCACTATTATATCCCGTCATAAGCTACTAATACAAGGTGATATTTACAAAACAAGTACTGTGATATATATATATAAAGCCAACATGGTTTGAGAGTATTCTATTAGGTCCAATCATTTAAAGCTAGTCTACTAAATACTTGTCTTTGAAATTATAGGTGTGAACCCCTCTCTTGCAGCAAGCCGGCAGGAAGCAATCTGAATGGTTAGGCTTTTTGCATCTCACTACAGAATTCCCTAAGACCCACTTAATAGGCTGATCTTACTCTTCAATTATTCTTTTCTTGATGAACTAAGCCACTACAATGATAACAATAAATGTAGTTAGATTATTTTAATTCTTGCTGTACAAAGTGTTAATGATGAATGAAGAACTCTCAGAAAAAAATATTATCAACTTGTTACAATTAACATTTTATTTTTTTCTTCAAAGAGAAAAACAGGCATTTGCACTATGTATATATTATAAACGTAGGTAATGCTGTTTTTGAAAGGGTAATACATTTGACTACAAAAGGCTTTTGATGAGGATGATTAGTAATCCCATTTCCAGAACAAACAAATTACAACAAATTAAATTGTCAAGAAGCAAGAAAAGACAAAGACAATCTATATGCATTCATTGTATTCCCTGCTAAGTACATATTCACAAATGTTAAACCATCGTTATCTACAAGGTCCCCCTTTTAACATATGACAAATTTTAATCATGTTGAAACAAGATTCAGGCATATAGATGCAAGTACCTTATACTAAACAACTTGATATCATTAGTATAAAAAAAGAAGTATCATTTGTAGAAAAGAAGATAAAAAGTATGTGTAGGTAGATCAGTGAAGTCTCAGTTAGTGGAAGACAGTCATTGGAAGATAAATTCAAACATTGCTAGATAGGAAGCTCTTCTTGGTTTTACACATATTGCCAATTCTTAAACTCTCATTCACTCCTAATGATACATGTATTACTCCAAATTATTTACTGATTCACAGCTTTAACTTTTTTTCTTCCCACATTTTGCACAAACACAAATTATAAATAATTCATTGTAAGAAGATCATGAGAGGGTCTAAACATAATACAAATCTTTAAATTTACATGTCTTGATGATTTTAAGTGACTCAAAAGTTATATTGATGTCTGTCTACAAAAGCTTTAATTTTTTAAATATAGCAATACTAAACTCAATACTAGCAAGTACAATAAATACAGCAAAACTAAAGCAGGCTAACCCCTGAAAGTGATGCTTGCATTCAAAAGATGGGGAATACTGGTAAATAAAAACAATGTGAGAACATGAATATTTGAATACATTTCTGTGGTAGGCGATAATGGGGGCTTACTGTTTGCAAATAAAATGTGTCAATTTAATCAATGGCTTTATAAGGCACACCTTCAGCTGAAAGTTAAATAATGACTTATGTTCACAAGCATGAGTGTGTGTTCAGCCTCTAGTCTAGTACTTACTACTTACTTAAAAATAGACTAGCTTCTATTCAAGTCTAGCACAGTTTATTTTATCACAACAAATAGCATCACTGAAAATATGTCAGAATAAAGTTAAACATTCTATATGACAGACTGGACTGAATAACCAATACCAATGTCTTAGCCACTCTGTAATATGCCATTCCATGATCTTCTTTTTTAGTTATGTTGCTTCATAATTTCTGAGCTCATCATACCGATTGTGTAACATGCTGGTATATCAATCATGAACCTGATGGTATCGTTATATTCTTAATTACAATTATTCCCCGGCTTCATCATAATCCAAGGATACATCCTTAATGTCTATATTCTACTTTCTCATTGAACCCTTTGCCTACTGGGTGCCGGGTCCATGTATTAAGCCTATGGAAGTTAGAAAATTCAGTAATCAAGACGTTAAGTTTAATTATAATATTGTCATGTCCATTTGACCTCCTTTCCATATCAAATGTCAGAGCATGAAGAGCTGCTGGTAGGCCTACAGCATGAATACACTCCAACGTTCTAACATAACCTGACTTCATTCACAGTTAACAACTTCATAGATAAAATTGAGTCATTTCTTTTTAAAAAGACATTAATCAATCTTATAAATTGTGATGACCTGATTTATCAATCAAATCAAGTACAAAAACATCACTTGTTCTTACCATTACTTTCTCTCTAACCCCGTTACTTTTAATGGTCTCTCAGACTGTTTGCTCTAGTGTATATCTCAGCAACAAAATGAGTAAGAAGAAATGAATGATAGTATCAGTACTAGATAGGAGTAAATTATGTAATCACAAGAGATCAAAATAAGAGGAGTGTTTAATCAGAACTCTGACAGTCCCAAAATCAGATACCTTAAAACACTTGATTCATGCTCTAAACAGTGAAATAACTTGACCATCAAATCTAGGTAGAAAGACATGTGATTGAAAATGACTTGTGTTTTGTCACATTATCTATGTGTGTGACACCAACACGATAGTTAATGCATTCATTGTATGTTTTCAAATCAAAGCTGTATTCTGAATCAATATGAACAAATAACATTACTGTATGAACTTAGCATCATAAAGTAATTTCCATGTCATAGAAAATAAAACAAGATACATACAATGCATACGTCAATAAAGCCTAATTATCTTAATTTGTTTAGATAATGTTCATATTAAAAGGTAGCATTCCCAGCTTAGAGACATTGGTTTTACACACCAATCAATCTTAATAGTATAGACTAGATAGTGGGAGTATACTTGATCATCTCATCAGCAAACATTTAAATGTATTAATCAGTTACAAGATCGGAAGAAGATAAAAAGATTATTTGCAGAGAGGAGGGAGTTCCATAACATCGTTGGTCCCATGCTTTATGATTCCAGTAGTGCATGCCATCGACAGACCTGATGACCTTTAGATTCTCTCATCTCATTCCAATGGCCGATCTCTTCTTCACTACTGTTACTAAGACCCATTGAGAACCAACCAATGGTTTCCTTTCGCTTCATTCCTTTCTTGTTGAAGACAGTGAAAAGCAGGGTCATCTCAGGTAGTTGGAACTGGGCAACCTGTTCAAAGAGAGGAGATGCAAACTTACATTTCTAGGCCACAACTGGAATCAAACCATAAACTTTCATTCAAATATCATGTCTGTAATAAAAAACGACTGCATACAGTTTTTGGTGATTGGTGTCTACAAATATCATCAACGAATGAGTAAAGCATGAAGCATGAAATAGTGACACATACTTGAGTAAACGTTCATTAACTTAGCAAAAGCAAAGCCCTCGATCACCTTGGATCTTCATATTAGTATGTGTAGTAATTCGGGTATACACAACAAGGAAAGCTCTGAACAAATTGTGTGCTACCGTTACAAGTAAGATATTTAAATTAAGCTTTTCATAATCCTTATTCAATTCCAGTTCATTCTGTGTCAAATCACCCCAAAAATCTGAACATTTTCAGCCCACAAAATTATGAGATTTTGGGCAAAAATGGGCTACCGTAATTAACGGTGTTTAAACCGCACCTTTTTGCCGCCGAAAAAATGTCAAAGTTGGGAGTGCGGTTTATACACGTTGCACCCAAAAACAAAACAAAAAGTAAGTAAAAACCAGCACGAATTTGAACATATGGGACTACGAATGGTACAGGACATTTCCACACATTTTACCAACAATTTCATCTTGCATTGTTGACATGAAGACCAAAATAATCTTCCAAAAACAACATCTGCTGATAGATCTTGATCTAAGTTCGTGCAAAAACATTGCAAAAGTAAAAGAAGGGGCCGTTTAACGACCTGGCCCGATTGCATCCAGCACGCTAAGTCACTATTTGAATCCATTTCAATGTATACAATGCAAAAAAACTGCTGGGTATGGCATCGGAGCGCGATAGCCGCGCGGTCTAAGGCGCTGGCTTCGGCTGCCAATCTGTATGTGACGGCCCGGATTCGATTCCCGCCGTCGTCTAAAAGAGGGGTGCGGTTAATACACGGGGGCGGTTAATACAACGTAAATTACGGTATATGCCTAGCTTTGAACCCTTGTTATATCAAGAACTAATGGGTCAATCTTCACAAAATTAGTATTGTTGAAAAGGGAATTCAATAAGGATTCCAGATCTGTCATCATTCCAGGCCTGAGAGTCAATTCTAGGACAATTACCCCCTGGGCAATTATCCCCAGAAAAGTACCCCAACATGTACCAATCTTCAAAAGGATGACAGATCTGGAATCCATACTGAATTCCCTTTCCAACAATACCAATTTCTTTAAAGATTGACCCATTAGTTCCTGAGATACAAGAGTTCAAAGGTAGACGACTACACCCATTTTTGCCAAACATCTCAAATTTGATGGGCCATATCTACCAAACCCATCACCCAATTGACCTAAAATTTGAGATTTGGTGCTGTGAGATCACACTCACCAAGATTTGACATGGAATGATCCTTCCTCCCTTATTCACAATTTTTTGTAACATTCCTAAAGCAAGGCCCTTTATTCATACAGCTCGAACAAGAAGATTACCTGGAAGAAGAACGTCTCCTTGAATGTTGGACTAGACTGCCCCCTCCTGACAGATGTCTTGCTCTTGGAAATCTCAAAGCCACTTGATGACATCAGAGCAACCTTCACGTAGGAATCTGTCAGTCAATCAGACGATTCATGTCAGAATTACATACAACATGAATGGGAGAAACATTATAATGGATATGATTGAAAGGAACTGAATGAGAAAATCAACTGACGAATAGTTTTCACCCTAAATTAGAAAGTTCCTAAAAATATATACATGGTGTATGTGTATCCTTTGAATAATGCAAATTTAGTAGCAGCATCTCAGGTTCACAGTATTATAATTTCGATTACAATTGTCAGTACCCTTGTGGGGATGATTTAATGTTTAGTATATCATTCTGAAACCATCCACATTAGGTGTGAGTACCAAGTATGTAACGCACTGGTGAGGACCCATCATACCACCCCTTTTTTTCCCCATTGAAGCAAAGCCCAACAGGACTTTTCTCTTCCAAAGCTTCTTACCTGGTGCTCTGCCAGCAGCTCTCTGCTTGAAGTGACTTCCCTTGATGACCTCTACATCCAGTCTTCCAGTGGTAGCATTGTAAGCTAGACCTATCAGGATCTCAGGCATACTACCCTGACTCATTGACTGCAAGGAGGATGTACTGTTCGAATCAGATAGGTCTGATGTACTAGAGTATGGAGAGGAGCCATTCTTACTCTAGAAATTGAAAGATGGATTTGAAAAAATGGATTTGAAAAAAAGGAAAAGATATTCAAGAAATAGGGTTTGCAGCCCTATTCAATATATTTGCTACCTTAAATTTTTTTTAAATTCAAGTTTACAAATATAATATCTACAGCTGAATAAACCAACTTGTTACCATGGATATGATCAGTATTGACCAAGTTCTCAAAATGCTCTACAACTAGAAATTGGATTATCTGGCCACCATACTAGAAAGGACAAGTAGTTCAGGTCAAACTATCTTGCTTTGCATCATCAGCTTTCTACACTTTTAGTCATTAGCATCAGTTGAACAAAATCAATAAGTTGTTTAGGGTAACGTTTTATTGTCTGCTTAGAACTAGCAATAAGAATTCAGGCCTACACTAACAATAGAGTTCATGACCACCAGGTATCTATGAGTCAATGGGAAGATTAGTCGTTTGTTAAGGGCAGCAGAGGAAGCAGAGAGATCAGAAGCAGCTTATTTAATCCATAACAAATAAACTTTTTTTAAGCAGACATCAGATGAACAATAGGCATATTATTGATTTTTGAAACACATTTCTGCCTTTCTGGTCAAGGAAGGTGAAGGAATCCTTGCTGGATCAAAAGGATAACTCCTTCACTGAATATGAATTGTGTTCATTAGGTATCCCCTATCTTTACTCCACTGATCTTGAGGCAATATACAGTGAGATACTGTGTGAAGAACAACTTGGCTGGAGGAAACCCACATAGGTGGATAAAAGCTTGCATAGTACTCAATTTGAAGGCTGCAGACTACAAGCATGATGTAACTTCAATTTCTACTCAACATTTGAGCTAGGTATAGAAAGATAGCTTTGGAATTTATCTGGTCTTTTCAAAATATCCAAGTTGGAAAATAAGACATACATATATGACACTTTCCAGAAGGTAAAGGTTCAACTATATAGAAGATTATGTAAAATATAATTATACATGTAATCATGTAGATTATGACACCATTCAATATCCATTTATTTCCACTCAAATGATGCACAGGTTGTTCCATTATAAGTTACTGTATCAGTGCAATCTGTAGAAAATGCCTCAAAAGGCAGACCCTGAAAAAAAGTGTCACAGAAGATTTCAGTGTGCTGTTAGGATAACTAACAAGTTGAATTTGGGTGGCAATTTTAAATATCTGCATATTTCAATTCAACAACGAAAAAAGAAAGATACCGGTAATATGATTCATATGTGATCTGAGTTGCATTGGTCATTTTGTTCCAGGAGATTAGACTTATCATACTTGGAAATCTCCAGACAGGATAAAATTAACTATACTTACAACATCACTGCGAGGGTCGATTCTGACTTTGATGATTTGTTTGGTACCGATGTTGAGTGATGAGAATTTGATGATACTCTCTCCAATCAGCTTCTCTTTCCTCATCCTCTCACATCCATACAGACTGCATCTCAGAGCAGTGCTTACTACCTCATGAGGGAAGATACGAGAGAACCTGAACAGCTCCTTGAAGAGCGGCTCCTGTGACTCTCTAATGTGGGTCTTAGCCCTCTGACGTTTGCTTGGAAGCAGCAGTAGACGCAGTCTGAAGCTGGAAGCACCACCTTCATCCTTGGTAGGCAGGTTATGGCACTTGATGATAGTTACATTCATACGTCTTGCCTCACCATTGTATTGGAAAGCAAGCTCCAGGTCACCAATAGAAGGCCCAGCATCGGATGGTGGCAGCTGCTGAATCACATGACAGGTTGAAAGAATATTACAAAATCTTGCATTGTGAAAACGGTTAATCATTTAAATAATAAAAGGTTTTACAAATCTCTAAAATAGGAACATCGATTTACCAGTATTTTCATAAGCATTTAAAATGCACTTAAAATCTACCGGTATCTCATTATCCTAATCTAAGAAACAATATTACCAGGCCCTAGCCTAATTACCCTCAAAAGTGTTCAAGCATTTAAGGGTATACAAATGATGCATGGAATGAGTTCATTATACGATCTACCCGCAATAGTTTGTGTAATGATCATATAATGAACAGATGAAAGCATGCATATTCGTTTAAAACTACAAAACCCCTAGATCCTTGACGTAAAAACAATTTGTACAAAGTTGTTTTGTGACAGTATGGCTGACAAATAAGCTTGTTGTCCTGGTTACTGGTTTTAAACAGAGACCTCATGCGCACTGCGCGTATGAGGTTCATGTATGCCCATAGAGATCCTATATATAGGATCTCTATGTGCATGCCTCATACCCAGGCTGCACTATAAAAAATAATTGGATAGTACTGGAAACTATTTCTCGCTTTTTCAGGAAAGACGTGGGAAAGTCACTGTAAATCAATCACACGTGAACGGGCATGACCAATCATTTGATTAGGATCTAGGAGTGAGTTGTATAATACCAGTTATCTTCACCTGGGTGAAGAATGGAAATTTAAGATAAAGTTTGTTCCAAATAGATTAAAACCCTGTACCATTAGACCAATAGTTTGGTTTGACTAATCCACTAGACCAACTCTACATACAACACCTATTATGTAGAGTTGGTCTGGTATTATACAACTCACTCCTAGATCATAATAAAATGATTGGTAATATCCTCTTTATGATGCTCAAACTCTGTCAAAGAATAAAGGTGGGATTTGAACTTGTTCTCCTCCAAATGTCTGAATAACTGCTGGATCAAGGTAGTATCTTACCTCCACTACGATATCGTCTTCATCATCTGATCCTACAAGAGGTAAGTCATCTACAAACTCTGATTCTACTGGATAATCCTGAGCTTCCTGATCTTGTGATACATCACCCTGCTCTACATCATCTGTTCTCACACCTTCAAAGAAAAAGTTTACAAAAATAAAAATAAAGAAATCGTTATCAATACATCTATATACGTTAAACATCACAAGCATTAACCATAATCATAGAATCTACTTTTCTTCAAATACACAATTTAGAATTTCTGAACCTTATGTTTTCTTCTGTATGAAGGGCATGAAGGGCACTGTATATTTTGGCACAGAGCTGAAACATCTCTCTGGCTCTCAACGAAATCGGAGGAGATTAATTCATTTTTTAAGTGAATTAAATGCTCTGTACCATAAGAAGTATAACAAGCAAGAAGCACTAAAGGTTTCTTTTTGATGGACGCATTTAAAGACATTAATGCAAGAAGAGTGCATACATCCTACTGGTTACAAGCCAATCTTACCAGACTTTATTGGTAAGATTTATGCAGATTGATATTTTTTTTAAACATCTGTCCCACTCACAAAAGATCAACTATCATATATATCAGGGGAAGGATATTTGTTTTTTTGCTTGCTTCAAAGGGACAAAAAAAAGGTAAATTAAAACATATCAATGACCTTGAAAATGCCTGATATATTTGATTTCCTCAAATATTCATGGTCTATTGACATATGCTTCAATGAAGTTCAATGGCAAACGATAGGAGACCTAAGGGAAGGGCAGATGTTCAGCGAAAGGAAAGAGAGAGAGAGAGAGAGAGAGAGAGAGAGAGAGACACACACACACACACACACACACACACACACAGAGCCACAGAGAACTTTGCAATCTCTATTTGATTGGTTCCTGTGGAATGAATATTATTGATCCAATGACAGGAGGCCGGTTGAAAATAGGTAAAGGATTAAATGTAAGTAGATGGCCTAGAGTAGTATTGCACTTCGCAAGACCTCAATCATTTTGTCAGTATTCTGCATCAGGTGGAGATATAAGAGTATCAATGTCATATATTCCACACAAAAAAAATGTAAATTCATTTACGTGTACCCACTGAAATGATCGCAGAGTTTTGCTGTGCTGCTAGAACCATACAAAGCAACTCTATAATACACAGAACCTTCATGAACATAACTGAATTGGTTAAACATCCTTGACAGCCTTTCATTATTTGTTTTTTAAATAAAATATTTCAACCAAATTAAATGACATATATAGTCTTATAGATACATGTATATCACCAGGCTTGTATACAAAATTACATTAAAAACAACTAACCCAAAGGTAACATTGCTTTTTGCCAGGAATATGATATTTCATTATATTCTTTTCAATTGTTGCCATGTATAGGGAAGAAACTGTTGAGACATTGATCTAATGTTGGTTTTGTTGGTTCATATCTGGGATGTAACTGGTGACAAGATATTGGTGTATATTCTTTACCAGGCAAGCTCCCATGTTGTCATCAAAACCCCAAAAGACATACCGGTACATGAAAGTTGAATGAAATAATCTTATGCACTACGTCTGCATATAACTCCTGATAAAAGAATGTAGTGAATAAACTGAACAATAACAGTTCATTTTTCTGAGGTTTGTGTTCTTTGAACAAATTCAATATTGTATTCTACATGTTTTTAAAAATTGCTTGTAAATTGTGAACAATTCAGCCATTGGCTGCTAATCATATTTTGTATTATATATGTATCATGAATACATTAAAGGTATAGACCAGTTTTGGAACCGCCTTCCTCTCAATAAATGAAATAGAAGCTCTTATTACCATGCAATCATGTGAAAGAAAATGTTTTGACTAATACGTGACGATACAAATTTTGCCGGGAAACCGTCTACTAATTTATATATTTGGTAAATTATCATAATTATCCGGAGCGGATAGATATCACGCATGTGGCACATAGTCCCATATACATCTTTCTGTGTACAGTACTTTTTACTTATACCAAGACTTGGCCCAATTTATTATCATGTTGATGATTCCAGAACCTTGCAGTACACACCAATACTTATCTGCTAGATGATCAACCTTTTCTGATCGTTTTCACAACGTTTCTTTCACAATGCAATTGCATGAGCAGAACTGGTCTTTACCTTTAATACAGAATTAAACAATCCTAATATTCCAACCATGTCCATCCAAATCCTCTTGATCAGATTTAAATCAGCTATGTTATCCAGTATGCTGTATGTTCGCAGCTCAACTAAAACCTCCCTTTTCTGAGTATCATCTAAATAAATCTCCTTGCGAATGAGCAATTTGAAAGACTGAAAAGACTCCTAGAAGAGACCATAGGTATGCACTAGACAAAGAAATTCAGGATACAATGTGAAATATATTTGGGCAAGAGTGATCAATGTGAATACTGTAGTAATGGTACTGGCAATTAAGTTCTGATGAAAGGACAACTCTTTTAGAATTCAGCATCGAATTAAAGGTATTGGGTAACTTTGTCTCTGATTCCTGGACTTAGCTCATGCTGCAATGATAATTATAAACCTTTAGGTCAGTCAGGAACCCCATTACTTTTACAAGCCATTCGCCTGTCTGATTATCAAGATATTTATGATTAGAAATTGAAAATCAAATTTTTCCTTTTCCTAACGGTTTCGATAACACTAGTCTATTGGGGAAAATGAGGATTATAAAACCGGTCACTCAAAGGTTTTTACTTTTTGAGGCACTTCTTGATGATTTTGAAGCGCAATTTTTTAGGGCTTTAATATTACACCATATCATAGACACTGATACACGTAGGGCTGTGCATCTCAGATTTAACATTGTTAAACAATGTCTTTAAAGCACAACATGGCCTAGATGTGCAGTTGAACTTGGGCATTACACTGCATTTCATACAAAAAGTATATTATGCAGTTCTCAAACAATGTTTGAATGTTTTTGTTTCAACAGAACTTCATATTTCTATCATCTCCCACTGTCTTTTCACTCTTAAATCTCTAGGCATTCACTTAAGATCCTACCTGTTCCATTGACTTCAGACTCATTGGTACTCTCACAGACAACAGACTCTGATTTACTATTGGCTACCGATGCAACATCGGATTCATTAACACTCTGAGCTATGCTAGGTTCTGAGTTATGTCCTTCATCTTCACAAAGATTATCATCAGGATCTTTGACTTCAGTTGGTCCTCTCCCTGATCTCGGGGCAAAACCTATCAGGGAAGAAAACCCTGGGCAAAACTTCAGGCATACTAGACAAGTCATTGTTCAAATCAACTGTCTTTAAGACAGGATTTTAGGAAATATAATCTCAGTTTGACGCAAAATTACTCTACTTAATTGTGATCCAGATCAGAAGATATGATGCAGAAGTCAACCGGAGCTTTGTACCTTGTCGTTCAACATAAATACTTGCTAACTTCATCAATGGCTCAAGTACGCACAAAAATACAGAACATTTAAGTAAAGGTAGGAAGATGTCGCTCCATGATTCACAATGAATTGTTCATAAAGTCACCGATCCCTTGAAACTGAAGAATACTTGGATAAATGAGGTTTTCATTGTGGGAGAGACACAATAAGAGATATGTCACCAAGAAGTGTCTCCTCAAGTCAAATCCTTTGAACATCACAAATATTCCGGTCTCAGAATCCACATGTTCCAAGATCAGTGGGTGAAAGAGTAATGTCTTCACTAATTCTCTACCTCAGGTAAAGTATTTGAGCAAACAATATAAATGTAGAATCTAACAAATGTAGATGAAATCAGAATGGAACTGGGTTGGGTTTAGTAGATGTCTGATTCCATAAACCAGAGAAACTTCAGAGGTACAAAGTCCATAGATTCTTGTCTCTTTCAATGAATAGGGACTTGTTGATGTTTCTTTCCATCAAACCAGGGCAGAACAGTATGCCAGTGTGGCTACATACTGCTGCTTGATACCGTATGCAATCACTGGCTAAAATAGTAAAATGTCAACTCTGTCCAATCAGCACATCAAAATGAGAAATACTGGTAGTCAGATGAAGTACAAGAACATGCAGGTGTAGTGAGCCACAGCCAACACCTTAACGACTCTCCCTCAGTCTAGTACACTTTAGCTCACAATATAAGAGAGAAAAAGCTACACTGGATTTAAATATTTGTGTCTATACAGGTAGATGCTTGGATAGTTCAAACTGAAAAGGGTACAGTTCAGTGAATAATATGAACAGAAGCATTGCAAATACCTCAATGGATGGCCCTGTGTTTTTGTTGTACAATGTATTCAACCTACATCACAAAAAGGGGCCAGAGCTAAAAGTTTTCTGTACAAACACTTGAAATAGTGAGAAGGCATTGATGTTGTTGCTCTAATCATGGACAAAGTTCTTGGAGAAATAGTGGACAAGAATCTTTCATGGTACGGTGCATAGCTTAAAGGGATCCAGTAACTTTGTCTCAGATTCTGAAACAAAATTCTGAATTTAGCTCATGCTGCACTGATAATTATAAACCTTTA
>BEXV01000378.1:115567-147012 GCA_003118195.1 Hemicentrotus pulcherrimus
ATAAACTTGGTGCACAAGTAGAAAAGTTATCATATTCATAAAAACGAATGTCTGTTAGAGCTGTACACATATTAAAGGTAGTCCTATTAGGAATGAATCTAGGCGGGTAACCTTGGTTACTCAAGTTTTATAAGAGGCAGTATTTCTGTAAAGATATGTTATTTTGACACAGAGATTCAAATGGGGGTTTAACCCTTTTAGAGAGTTTTGGGGAAAGAGAGTTTTTTTTTATATAGAGTCAGGCCTTCAACATGATTGTAATTTAAGGCTTTGACTTTACATGAACAGGGTAAATGCATACAGATTTAGTGCAGTTCATATAATGTGTTATTGACAAGTATAAAGAGAATTTTTTAATTTTAAATTCTACTTTCAAGTAGAATAAAAATACTAAACTGGCATAATTGTTAGGTCTTATATAGCGGAATCAAGCAGGTCTTTAGTTTTTCTAGTGTACCAACCGCTATAAATTATCATTACCTTTCAAATAAAGTAACAGTAACATCTCAGGGTAAAGGCCTTTACCCATAACTATTGGTATTGTCATATCATTTAGGGGCTAAAAGTAGCTGTTATGCATGTATGTTATGCATTATGTTATGGATGTATATTCTCAGCCTATAACGTGAATAGTAATCATGACATTCATAGATAATTCAAGATATGGTTTCAAATATACATGTGTTCTCTCAACAATATTAATATTAGAATTACCAGCTATCATGCAAGAGGATTGAGATGAACCAGAACTTGACGAGACAGGAAGATGATTGGATAGGTGTCTATAACTAAGCACATTCTTGCTTGATCCTTCATGTCCAGCTCCATATACTTTCTTGCAAGATTTCACATCTTTTGCCACGACTAGATGTTGGACGTCTTCATCACTATCAGAGTCACCATAGCAACACAACAAACAATGTTTGGCTACCATGATGGCTCTGCCAAGACTCTTTAGGAATCAAGAATGTTCACAGTTAAAGGAAGCAAACTACACCAAAGAAGAAGAGACTAAAATGGGTGTCAATGAATCAATTACAAAAAACATCAATGTTGAACCTAAAGTGAATATATACAAGAGGTATAGGTGGCCTTTCATCCACATGAGCTATCAGAACTTCAAAGAAAGCATAGCACTACATTCTCCGGTACGAATGCTTATATCTCAACATGTTTTAATCCTCCTCCATCTGCAAATGGCACATAGTCCTCAAGACCAAAAGATGCAATCTGGAAAGTCACTTTGACATTCAATGTTCATGAATGTGAGCCGCATGTATTAAACTGCTAATCCAAAGTCATTCTGCACCATGCATGCTCTCCATGATTTATACAGTATCAGACACAATGAATTCTACTTGTGTATGCCAGCTCGGCTTTATACCATCAGCTAGTATTTCTACTGCATATTCATGCCATAGTTAACTAGTAGTACCAATCTTAGTGCCTGTCTATTGAATTGATACATACCAGCATTTATTAAATCTCCACTTACTGCATCACATGCGATTAGGTAATACCGGTAGTAACAAAAAGACAAAATCCAAACTACCAACAACCATTCATTTAGATTCAATCAAGCATATCAGTATTCATTGTGAATTGCTGTTATGAAAGGGAGGGGGGCGGAAAGTCCACCCTGATAATAAGTTGGTTTTAATAAAAGCAGAACAATGAAGAAAACACGGATGAATAAACTAACAAGTCCCTGGTTTAAACAAAATCTGATTAAAAAAATAAATTATGAATTTGTTTGTTGGCATCAATGAAATACACATTGGTAACTCTAATGTAACTGTCAAGCCCCCCCCCCCCCCCCCCCTTTTATTTTTTTTTTTTTTTTTTTTNTGGTGCATTAATGATTGACCTGTCACATGAAATCTGATATCAAAGGGATAAACAGGCATTTATAGATCTACAGCCCTCTGAAGAGTTTTTTTTTTAAAAAGCCCAGTTATGGTCATGCGATTGCATTGTGAAAGAAACGCTGTGGAATAGAGCAGAAAAGGTTGATCATCGATCTAGCATATCAAGGTAAGTATAGGTGTGTACTGCAAGGTTCTGGAATCATCAAAATGATAAGTATTTGGCCCGGTCTTCATAAAGTTACAAGCACTGTACACAGAAAGATGTATATGGAACTTCCCCCACTGCACAAGTGCGCTACACGTGCATTATATCTATCAGGTCCAGACTCCAAATAGATATAATAATTTAGTAGGCAGTTTCTCAGCAAAATTTGTATGATCTCGCATTAGTCAAAACATATTCTTTCACATGATTGGTAATAAGAGCTTCCATTTCATTTTTTGAGAGGGGGGCGTTTCCAAAACTGGACTTAACCTTTAAGCAACCCTTCATAAAAGTTGGCCAGAGTGAAACAAGAAAATAAAAGAAACAATTGGTGAAAGGAAGAAAAAAAAGGGATATAGGGTAAAGAAAATCAAATATTTATGGTTGAATCTCCTTAGTGGAAAAGCCCACTAATAATTGGATTATATACATATGATGCACAGGTTTGAGTGCGCGTCGGTAGGCATCGTGTGCACAAGGTATCTTTGAATGGTTTGAACCCACGAGGTGCAGCCAAGTGGGTTTTAGACCAAATTCAAAGGTACCACGTGCATGCAATTCTACCGACTCACTAATTGATCCTGTGCATGATCCGTTTTATAAAATGGGGCCCAAAATATTGTCAGAAATACAAATTCTTTTATTTTACAGATTTACCGGGTGCACGGCAATTCATGCTTTCCGGTAAATACCAGACGCATGATTTTGCCATAGCCATGCTTTCCAGTAATTACCCGAAGTTTCATGAAACTTATCATGAAATAAATTTTTTTTTTTAAAGTTCTCAGTGCACGTTAAAGGTACCTTGTCCCATTCGCAGGCCCCCAAAATGAAAAGGTTAAATTCCAACGGCATTTGAAAGATAATACTTATTTAGAACTTCCATTAAAAAAAAGGGGTCATGAAAATGTCTTTAAGTGGCAAAATAATGACTATTAGTTGTCGAATCGACTAAAGAGCTATAGAGCCAGTAAGTAATAGTCTGATTTTCAGACAATTGTACCGAATGGTTGTACGTTTTATGCTGCGTAAAGATTCATTTTGGCCAATACAAGAAGTGGGTTATTGTTGTAGACAAATGCTCATGTACCCTTTACAGCTAGTTTTATGTATGATATTACCGAAGAAGAAAAAAGCCAGTCAGTCACTCAATAGTGTCTGACAGTGAAGTTTAGCAAGTAAACAGGTTTCCTTGCATAATTTGAATATAAGGACACTGCTAACGCTAAATTTGACAGATAGGACATACATGACATATTCATAATTCCTGCAAAGTTCTAAAAAAATTGATGTTGGCTGCAAAAGGGACATAGTATCTTTAATAAACTGTGAACTCTAAAAAAAAAATTAAAAAAATTAAGATCAAATCATAAAATCAAATAACACTTCACTACTATATTTTCCGTATAAATTGATCCAAGTACCACTAATGGGTTATGAATATTTTACTGTCTGTCTTTTTGTCCAAAACAAGCTACTCACCTCTCCCTAAATTTCTTTCTGAAAATAGTTTGGCTTCTCTTCTTGTGTGATATTTTGAACGCTTTCCTCGTGGGATATCAACATCAGATTTGCCAGAGATATCACTCTCTGTTGAGGAATAAATATTCGTAGATAGCCTACGTATAGCTGGAATCATACCGGTATACGTAGAATAACTCCTGACTTGAAGTTTGTTTCCTCGAGGATCAAGCTTTTTTGTTCTAGTATTGTACATTTGACTCAGAGTTGAGTTCTTATGTACTTTGCTGTATGTGTAAGATTGATTCTGATCGAGTAGGGCTGTCCCTTCCGAGTCTGTGACATCTGTTGTAGTGTAAACATATTTACTGACAATAACCTTGGACTTGGTTGTTCTTTGACAGTATGAACAACAACAGCACGACATCTTACCTCCCATATTGTAAGCGGTGGCGGTATATGTATAGTCACAAAACAATTCTTAAGATCAAGATCAAGCCAAGAATATCCAATTTCAGCTTGAATGAGAAGCATCAGTCATTGTCATTGAACCTCCCAGCCATGGTAGTGATGGAGAAACAATTCAACAGACCCAGTCGGCCCTCTTCCACGTCTAAACCAAATAATCTACCGTACTTGTTTCTGATCAAAATTGGTTAAAGGCCTATATGAGCTCTTTTCATGAAAAACATCTTCAGTATAAACTGCCAGCATTGCGTGTACATTGCATGACTTAGCATTAACTGCCTGTAGTCTCCCTATATGTCAATAAATGTAACAAAAGCATTGGACTCAAATCTGAAGTCTTAAACGTCGGTTCAACAAGGTATTCCATTGACTGATTTCATCATATCATCATTTTCCAAGGCAAAGAAACAAATATAGGCATCTCAGTTGGTAAAGAATAACTTGTCTGATTCCAAAATAGATGATTCATGCAGTACAAGATTGCAAGAAATACATGCTAATTCCTACATGCTCAACTGGATTACATAACATGTGAAGAAGCTTAGCCATGAATGCTGAAACCTAACTCGTACAGGATGTCTCTAGCTGCTCATATCTCTGTATCACATACTATATTGATGTAGTTGTAGGAACTTGAGGATCCTGCATCCACCAGTCTGCCGATCCTAAGGGTTTCTGACTTCCCTTGGTTGTCTAGTTTGACTGTGTGCACATTATAGTTTCAAAGTTATGCAATATGGGCAAGCAAACAAGTGTCACAATCCATTATACCAACTAAACAAACATTCCCCCTCAAGGAAAGTAAGACTCTCAGCAAACATTGTGCCCAGTGCCAACTATTGTATGATTGGATGCAAAGTACCAATCATCTTCTCTTTCCTCAGGGTCATTATACAGAAGTTGCATCAAGATTAATAGATATACCTACCGGTACTGGTTTGTGGAAATTACCCGATTTAAGACTTGTACATGTATGTGTACTATAAGTAAGAAGCAAATAAATCCCTTACCATTCCTCAACAAACTCAATGTGAATTTCTCTTACTAGAAATATTGAAATTCTTTAGGAAACTTCAAAGATTTACATTCATATATATATAAGCGTGAAGAAAATTGTCTAGGAACGTGAGACGTAGCTGTACTTTACAAGTTTATTGCGAGCATTTTGTATGTGTTTGTACTTCAGAACCTGAAGAAGGCCTCACAAGCCGAAAGCTCGCAATAAACTTGTAAAGTACAGCTACGTCTCACGTTCCTAGACCATTTTCTTCACGCTTACATATTCTGGAACACCCGTTGTCATGTCAGAGTTGAGAATTCTCGCACTTATATATATATATATATATATATATATATATATATAGTATATTATGTATGTATAATCTAATTTACAATTAAAATTAAAGTCCATGCACACTCGTATTGAATTGGATATATGAGAGATACAGATCAGTGAAGTTTGTGCTATAGTCTGATAAAAATAAAGTTATGAATATTAGAAGTTGTTATCAATTAAACACAAATTGGCAACTCTGTGATATATCTTGCAAAGTCCTCTCTCATTTGCTTTGCGTGCAATAATTATATACAGGGTGAATATATTCTCAAGAAAAAATAGAAAGTTTATGGATTGTTTTTAGTACGACAGAGCAAAGAAGGCAATTTGAGATCAATTTCAACTCCAAAAATATTGAACTATTTTTATTGCATTTTACTGCAGCTCTCACTGCTCTGTTTCTCATATTTTTTCTTGAATTAAAACCAACTTAATACCAGAATGGCCTCCCCCCTTTATATTCAAATTCATGAAATGGACATATGTTTAATACACATGCTCAGGATTTTAACACTTCCGTTGTGCAGGTGCTTGTAATATTTAAACTATTCCTCGCTGTCATATTTGCACATGTTTCATTTCATTTGAAGTTTCCATAGCACATGAACTCACCAAATGAGAAATGCCCTAAAACCATTCCTGACAATGTTATATCTAATTCACTCTAATGTCAAGATACAATTTGGGAAAAGCAATATCTTACTAAAATTATTATAAAATCTATACTTCCACCATGTCATAAAAAACATTGTATGCAGTTATTTTGTAGAACTCTAATAAAAGACTGTTAGACATACCATAGTAACCCCTAGGTGAATAATGTTGAGTAATCTTAATCTTCCTCTTGTGGTTCCTGTCTCTTGTTGCAACATTAAGAATTTCTGAGCCACTCCTCGGTAAGAGCTGATATCGATGATCATTACTAATCCGTCTGGTTACTGGAAGACTCTTGGAACTGGTAATATCGCTTAGATCGGAGTTTGATGTTCCTTCACTTAAACATTGTTCACTGTCTGTAGCATACATGTGAGCTGGTGGTAGATGCAGGACTTGACCTTCCTGGATAGTCTCTAAATCATCTTCTCCACCTTCTAAAGTCTCTACCCCTGCATCATCATAGTCATAACCATGCTCACTGGGATGTCTGTCAGCCAGCATCACTTCTCCAGCATCATCATCTCCATCATCATCATCATATAGTGTATTTGATTGCTCCCTGTCTTCTTCATGTAACATGCTCTCTTTCTCTGAAGGGTCAGCGATTGTTTCATCCTTGTTAGGACGTAGGGAGCTGATGAAGCTTCCTATAAACGTGGTGAATTCATCAAAAGCCATTGCAACTAGATTGTCTCAAGACAACACATAGAAAGAGTGATCTAGATCTGCTCTCCCACAGAACATTACATCCATTTGATGAGCTTCATTCAATGTATTCTTTCACACAAAAAACAACACTACACAATCTCATTAGTGGGAACTACTTGATAAAATGTCAGAAGCAAAGCATTGTCTGATGCATCAAGAAAGTGAGATGACTACCATCTTTCTTACTCCAGGCAGATCAAAGCACTGGTCAGTTCAACATCTGAAGACTGTATAAATGGGGAAGAGCCCACTACAGAATGGCCATCTTTCCTAACAGAATCATCCTTCGCTGTACAATCAATGTTGTATTGTTATACAGTTACAATCGACAAGAGAAAGAGGTACGACTCTGAGAAATCAATAAAACCGGTTGAAAAGTGTTTAGGAAACAACAGGTGATTGGTTTGCAATACGTTCAACTCCCTTTCATAAACATATGTCATATATTGCAGTGTGCTACCTGAATATTTATTCCATTTATACTCCAAATGATATCCTCTTCTATATAGAAGCCCTATAGTTCACATCCATAATACATGAGATCTACCCCTCCACACGCAACGTCTAATACTGTTCTCCAATTAAATGTAAATAGATGTAATGACATATGATATACCACACGTCATCCCCTGCCATACATCATCACAAACCAACTCCAAGGCCATCTTTTGGGCAGGACTTCCCAGAATAAAGCATGAAAACAATGGTCCTCAATCAATATCTCAGCTATGATTTTAGCACAGTACACAAGGCAACAAAACTGAATGATTTTCTTTAATTTCAATACATTATTATTGGTGAAGGTGACATATCATGGATAATTTATGGCACTGTTTTATTAAATTTTGGAATCTTCAATTTTCCTGATCTCTTTTTTTTCATTAGTGGTAACATTAATAAGCTCACATAAATGTTGTACCATGAAATGAATTGCTCATGATGACATCAAGAGATACAAAATTTGTTACAACAGAAAAATAAGTAGTAATATGCACACAAAAGGAAAGCATGAATTTGGGTCATGTATTTCATTAACAGCCATTATTGAATGTATCACTTGCCATAAAAGGTAACATTATGAAGGAAGGATTATGATATCAACAACTTGACAGGAAATTATCTACAGATCATGTCTCCAGGCCCAAAAGTGAATACTATAACTGTCAGAATGAAAATTTTAGATTTATTTTGCCCCAACAGCATTTTTCTATACTAAACTGTGGAAAAGAAAAAGTTACTGGTACTTCAATTTCACATATTTTTGACTGCATATTTGTTCCATTTCTATCAAAACCATTTCAGAATGAATTAATTTCACATTTTGACTGACTCCAAGCAGACCAATATCAATATTTAGTTTAATGCTAGCAGGTACAACTTCTACTTGATTTGTTTTTATTTGGCAATTCGTCAGAATTGACTATTTCTGCCATAAGATTTTCTTGTATACAATAATATGAAAATATAAAAATTAAGGTTGATTGTTTTTTGTCATGTGTTTAAACTTCTTTTGCTTGTTACCCCTTCTTACTGTAAATATGTTAATATGTTTAATGTTACACAAGATGATGTCATCAAATCGGTAGCAACTTTTTTAGGTCAACAACTTCCGATTTTCGAAGCCTTAGATTTTGATTTTTTCCAGAGAGCTGATACTCCTCTAACAGACACAAAAATGGCATATAATTGATATTATTGTAATCAAAGGCTTATAACCTTTTTGTCAACAATTTTCATTTTTCAATTGTGATACGGTCTATCCTTGCACAGGATAGTCTATATACCATTAATAGACTAATTATAATAACAAATCCACTTTCATATAGCGCTTAATACATCTATGATGTCTCTATAAAGCGCTTTACAGATGTATTATTACCCTGGTCATTGGATTCAATACTTGCCCACACACACTGTGTGCACTATCTCCCTCCCTGGGGAGCATTCCAGCCAGGCATTACTTGACGCTCAAAACTGTTTGACCAACATTGACATCGTATCCTACAGGGTACCCATTTAACACCTAGGTTGAGAGTAGCAAGTGCAGGTTATTATCTTGCGAAAGGATATCAGTGCCGTGTCAGGATTCTAAGTGGATTCAGACTGGAAGTTCAACTAGTTTATGGACAGTATGTGATATGGTAAGCCTATACCTGGTGTACAACCATTACACTCCATCCAGCTGCTTTCCTTCACACCCTTTATCAGTATAAGATATATCAACACATCAGTGAAAATTTCATAAATTGTCTTTTGAGACATACATGTACATACAAAATATTTGCAAGGTTAGGTAGCACTACACCATACACTATATTTGAAAGAACACAACAAAAACATGACACAACTCTATTAAAGAAACATTGTAATATCAATATGAATTAAGCTCATCTGAATATGAAGAATATCATGTTAGTGTAAAAGAAGAAACAAAGTCTGAAAAAATATATTTTAACATTTGCAATAAATTAAACACAGCTCTTAACTGTTTCACATATATACCTCCTGCTGGTTAATGTTTGAAGAATACTGAGATCTTTTTACATGAAGGCTGTGTGTACAAACATGCATCCAATAGTATCTACAGCTATAGTATGGGGTAAAGAATTAATTTATCCTTTTAAAATTTCAACAAGGAGAGTTGCTTGTAAGGGATATCAAAAAGTTCCCAATAATATACCTGATTTATCACTTCAAACCTTAATTAGCTGTTTCTTTCCCTTATGTTCTTTTAATTTGCTAAATCAAACTTGCTTCAAACATACTGTATAATAAATACCAATAAGGATTCAAGATCCCCTCCCTTCTCTTTTTCTCTTTTACACATGCCATTAGTTTCAACTGAATTAACACATATGGAAAATTGAAGGCTATTTGCAACCCTGTATGATTGTCTGCTTGGAGCTAGCATACAGGGAAACTCAGTTATTCCCAACGTATTAAGCGCTATATAAGCAATAATATTTGTGTTTAATAGTATATGAGATAATGACCTTCTGGCTCTAAACACACAACATGAATCAAATATAGCACTATGGATCCAACAAAAGTATATGCAGCATAACATACATGTAGTAAAGGCATTTTGACTTTTAAGGAATAGTTGAGTTCTGTTGCAGAGGGCGATACACGCAATAATTTTTTTGTGAGATAATGAAAAACTGAGTGTCAAATTTGAAAGAAAATACAATTTAAATGACAAAATCACACTTGTTTGATCAAAATCGGTTCAGAGACGGCTGAAATATCCATGAATATAATGATTTCTAATATTTGTGTACCACCACAAATATTCAATAATTTGAAAAAGCTGTTGAAAAACGAAATAACGCCTTTTACGTTGTATTTCAGCCAATATTGGGATTTTTTTGTTGGCTTTGTCGTATTGGTTATATTATGCACAACCAGCCAGCCCATGTATTGTTATTATTAATTAATTAAATAATTAACGGTCACCATATAAAGTGGAGCTGAATTGGAATGATCATATTGGCTAAATCTTACACATTTTAGGTCCCAAAAGGTCACTAGAAATGTCATAAAGAAGAATAAGAGCAAATAAGCATGCACTTTGAAGGCATTTGCGGTCTGAAAACAGAACTCAACTATCCCTTTAAATTTTTTTTTAAAAAAAATCTTAAAACTGATATGACTATTTTGAGGAAAAATAAACTTTTTGTCAGTGAGATATTCATTCGCAAATAAAATTAACATTAGCATTAAAGCTGGAACTACACTGTTAAAAAAATATATTATTCACATTAAATCTCTTCATATGTAATTGGTCGTGTTCTTTCTCATTATCTCTCTCTGTCTGTATCTAACACTCCCTCTCACTCACTCACATTCATTTCATTACTGTTGTAATCACATAAACACTCCATACTCATTTGTTAAAACACTAAAACTAGTTTATCTGCATCTAGATGTAAAGATGGTGTCATTTTCATCCTGTACACTTATCTTGTGGGTTCCATCTTGAATTACATGTATCTTAAAGTGACTTGGTAACATTGTTGAAGGTTGATAAAAGAAATTGCTTAATTTTTGGATAAAATGTTAGTATACTACATGTATATGCCTTTTTACTGTACTAACCCTCTAACATGCAACTAATCCTGTAAAACTTCTCAAACCACAAAGATATCTATGGTTTTCTTTGAAGGCGTCAATGTACGACACCCTTTAACAGTGATTCACAGTAAATTCTCCCAACCATTTTTTGAATTTCCCAAAACCATATTTTTTTCCATGAAAAAAAGACATAAAACAGGCTATAAAAATCTGTCAATACTTAAATTTCTGGAATGGAATGTAGAGCCATTGTATTGCTTTGTGACGATTTCCATTCACCTAAAATGTAATTAAATTGTAATAATACAAGTTGGGAGAATTAAGGAATCAATCAGATCAGTTTTTCCTAATTTGTACCATGAATGATGGTCCGTTTTCACTCATATTTTCAGATTATCTTTAATTGTACATCTAGCATTGAAGTCAATACCTTAGCACCACTATCTCTCACCTGAACAACGTTACCAAGTCCCTTTAAGCTCAATATTCAATGGGTTATCAAAACTGCAAATAATATTAGGGAAGAAGACAGAGGGGGGTAAATTGTTAAAATCACATCAGCCAAGTTTTTATTTTCAGACCAGTTCACCTGTCATTTCCATATCTCCATCCCTCTCTAAGAAACTCCTCTCATATTGGTGTTTGGATGATGATGATGGTACTCCTGTTTCATCTTCTACATCATGTACATACAGGAATTCCTCTCCTTCATATGATGCATTCAAATCAACAACAGTAGATTTATAAGTTCAACAGCTTAATTCTCTTGAAATTCCCAAAGATATTAAATCAAGTTTTCCATATTTACCGCTTTATTTTTCTTCCCACATGATCAAAGTATAATACCTACATGTAGTATATTGACTATGAATTTCAACATTAAATATATATTTCTTACTTTTTTCATTAACAAGCTATAGCTGATAATGACTGATAAATGTAGATTGTGTACTTTTTTTCATACAATGTTCTTGTTAAAGATAAAGTTGAGTTCTGGTCATGTGATTGCATTGTGAAAGAAACGGTGTGGAATCTATCAGAAAAGGTTGATCATCTAGTATAAAAGTATTCGTGTGTATTGCAAGGTTCTGGAATCATCAAAATGATAAGAAATTTGGCCAAATCTTGGCAAAGTTACAAGTACTGTACACAGAATGATGTACATGGGACTACACGAGCACATGGCGAAAAAATCCCCCCCCCCCGATTTTTACGTATTTTATGTCATATTTAGAATATGAAGGCATTTGAAGAGCCATGCTTTTCAAGGAACATGTTTAATCTGATGTTCTTCCACCCTTGCATAATAACAATGATAACGCTCACAAATTATTTTTTACCTCTTCCCAGAACTCAACCATCTCTTTAAAAGACAAAAGAAAAGACATGGGTGAATTAAATACTACTTTTATATAGTTCTTACAATGATTATCGTGACAAAAATGAAGTTTAAATTTTAATATCTAAATTATCCTGTAGCAAGAGTTTTTTTAAAAATCATTCAAAATCCATTACTTTTTAAAGAAAGTCTCTAAAAAAAACTTTTTCAGCCTACTTTTCAACAAAAAAAATTAACAAAATCGATATATTTTTTATCTATTCATAAGGTGATCCATTGTACAGAGGGAAATAAATCGGCTTTTTTTTACAAAAGCTCAGTCAATTATAAAAAAAGACCAACCCAACAATATTTATGCAATACATTTTAGTTCATAGAATATACCTTTAATACACTAAAAAAAATATACACATACAGCATAAAGTTTCACCGAATCACCAAGCTTTAAGATGTTTTGTCTGGATACACAGCTGTAATTTTTTGTCAACTTGAGTGGTTAAGGTAGTGTGGATTCTAGAATTATTGTTCTACAAATGGGAACTACCATCTGTGAAAAACCCAGACATTGATTTTAAAAGGGAGAGGAGATCAAGTTCATTTTCTAATATATGCAAGAAATAGATTTACAAAACTATTTCATAGAGCATATCTCTTTATTTATCGCTTAAACTATAAAAATATATAACTACTGAATTTCCATTACAGTATCATTAATTACAATTATTGTGCTACACTTTTACCTTTGACTCACCCTATTATACTATTCTCAATCTTATTACTATATCCTAATATAATGTTCATAACTATTAGATCAATTGTCTAACTATAATAAAACTCGAGGCACCTGTTCCCAACCAATGATGACCAGCATACAGTATCTAATTGACCATACCAGTAGAAACAGTCTCAGTCTAATCTGAATGTATGTCACTAACTAAACCAATCTCAAAGAGTATGAATAAATTGAATAAAAGTGACTGCCATACATAAAGCAGGAAAGGTATTAATTGGCAACGAATAACAAACCCCTAAGAAAAAGAAACAAAGAATAAGTAAAATCAAATGCCTCTCCAATGTGACTCATAAACTACATTTTCTACTATAAAATATGTGATAAAATTGATGGGAGTAACATGACAGCCAGATGTTTGTAGTATTGGTAGCCTAATCGATATATGTACAGGCATTTAGTACATAATACCTATTCATGTTTTTTCAACTGTGCCCAAAGTATTAAAACAGCCTAGGTAACATTTCTTTCTCCTTCAGTTTCCATGGTGATTCAAACTGCAGACTATTATAAATGCAAATATTTGAAACAAGTTGAACTATCACAGATATCTCAAGAAATCAGGGGGAATAATGAATGAATCAAATCTGTTTTAAACAATGAAACATTATAGTCGATTTTATTCCCAATAAATTTCCAGTAGTCATATGAAACTGCATCTTTCTCAAGCTGCCTCTCAGGTGACAAACATCCTGCTTTTAGTTCAGCCCTTATCTCTGCTTTGTCTAGCATGACCATATAAAACATTTTAAGTTGGATCTCAGTCTTGTTCGAGGTCAATGATTTTACATACATTAAATTTACTCTAAATTTTATGTGATTTTTGTTTTACTTCTTTCAGTGTCATAGAAAATATAAAACATGTAATCTAACCATATTTATTACTAAGGTTGCTATGATGATGATGATGAAGGTGTTGATGATGAAAGTGATAATGATAATGGTGATTAATGATGATGGTGGTGGTCTGCTGATGATGATGATGATGAAATTATAACTATGTTAATGATGGCAATGGTGATTATGATGATAATAATAATTATATTTCTAACATTACCAACTCAAAAGCCCCTTTACTATAATTTGCATTCATTGACTATCTTAAAAACACATTTGAAAACACAAGTCACATGCAGGCCTGCTCTCATAAATTTCCTTTGCTTGTATAAAGTTCCTTGATATACATGTAAATGTTTAATGTAAATCTGCTACCTGAAAAGTAAGATGTATACTATATGATGACAGTGAAGAACCTTCTCAGCATGCTTTTGGTGATAACGCTGATCCAGTACCAATTTGCCCACTCGAATGCAGCATGAACTGGCCTGTAACCTCAGCGCTTGACATAAATGGGCAGTCAAAATGATACCCACATACTACTAGTCATGTTGTTATACTCCATGTACATGGTTTCATTTCAGATTTTGATACCACATTACATGTACCTCCAGCTGCACAATGCATGAATCCCGATAGCTGCCAACCTTGTGCGTCCAAAAAAAGGAATTTCAAGCAAAACAAGGGAAATGCTCTCGACGGTCTCGCCTGCATCACGCAATTCCATATGATAAAAAATTGAGGTTGGAACATTATTTATAAGCAGGGTGGCCCATTAGCAGCCCCCCGAAAAGAAAACCTCTGAATATAATCAGCATTTTGAAGTGAATATTGGCTAAGAATCACCAGAACAATTATTTACTATAATTTGTACCAAGATTGATGAATTTAGTGGAATATGAACAAATAATCAACAATTGATTTATCAATTCTCATATTAAGTTGTGAAAACATAATCCAGTCTTCTGACCTAAAATGACCTTTGACTTGGACTTTGTGACCTGGAATTTGCATCATATGATTTGTGATACTTCATAACCCTTGTGTACAAGTTTCATGGAATTTGAACAATTACTTTTGAACAAATGCTTTTGAAATTATGCTAAAAATTCAAGACCTTGATGTTGATACCACAATAAAGTCTAAGTTTGCAGACCTTAAATTACATTTGACCTTGACTTTGGCACCCAAAAGACTAATCATATGATTGGTGATCCTTAATAACCCCTATGTTCAAGTTTCATGGAATAGGAATGTATACTTTCAAAATTATAGTAACATTTCACAAACTTAACCTCAGGTTAAGTTTTGATGTTGATGCCACAACAACTAAGTTTGTTGACCTGAAATGACCTATGACCTTTACTTAGTGACCTGAAATTCTACTCACATGATTGGGGATACTTGATGAACCTTTAGTTTAAGTTTCATTGATGAAGAACGTTACTTTCAAAATTATAGTAACATTTCAAAAACTTAACCTGACGTTAAGTTTTTGATGTTGATGCCGCTGTCGCCGTCGCCATCAACGGAAAGGCGGCGCCTATATCTCGCTTTTTGCTACACAGGCCAGACAAAAACTAATTCATAAAAACAAAACTTACAACGATGCACGACACACTTCCAATGCAGGAATGTTCATTCATCATGCTGTTTTTTCCATACAAGCAGTTAATTTATTCGGTGGTCATTTTGGTATTATCGGCATTTCATTTTTTTTGAAAATATTTTTTTCTTCAAGAATGTTTTAAAATGAATTTCTTTTGAAATTGTGATCAAATCACCATTTTAGGCCAGTTGTTTGACGTGCGGTATGTAAAATAATAATAATAATAATAATAAGAATAATAATTAAAAAACGTAATTTATGAAGAAAAAACGTAATACCAAATTTTGGAGAACAAAACGGAGTTATTCCGGCAAAAACAGAATGGTTGGCAGCTCTGATTATAGATACATCAAATTAATTTTGAGGAAAATATTTTCTTTTTTTATATAAATATTTTCAGTGGCATACATATCCCACATGTGCCTCATAAAGCACTATCTCTGATATACAAAATAAATATAGAGCCCCATTTCATGATACTGAATGTGGATAATCTAATGCCTCCTTTCAGCAACTTCAAAGATGAGATAACATAAAAACGTCATTGTACATAATAGACAATGTAGTATAGATCTTCAAACATGCTTGACCATGGATTACATGTGAGATGATTGTCCTGATGCAATCAAGAGAAAATAGAAAAGTGAGAAACACAGTCACAAGCACACATGCATACACCATAAGAGAGGGAGAGAAGGGGACAAATCAGAAGAAAACAACAACAAACATTAATTATCTACATTCACAAAGCACATATTCATTAATATCAATAGTGTACTTTGGATAAACATAATATTGGGTTAGACACCTTAGCCTTTTTGCCAATTTTCCTATACATGTATTTTATGGTTATAGGTTTGTGAGAAAATACACCGGAGTGTTGGCTCAGCCAGTAGAGCGTCCGCCTCACAACCGGGAGGTCGTAGGTTCGAACCCCGGCCGCGTCATACCAAAAGACGTTAAAAGATGCGAGTTGTTGCTACCTTGTTTGGCGTTCAACAATAAGGGACAGAGCAACGTCGATCTGGCGCTGCACAGTGGCTGCCGGGCTCACGATCAATTGGGCAAAAAGAATTTCCGTTTCGGTTTAATAAAATTTGGAGTGGACTATTAGGCTATATTATTATTATTATTATTAATCAATGAAAAGTATATATGAGCAACTGTGCTAAATTTTCCTTTTCCTATACTATCCAAACAAATGTATTGTTTCTTGGTTTGTTTTGATTTGTTTGTTTGATATGAATTTTTGTTGTTTGTTTTTTATAATTTTGTTGTTTTATTTCTTAAATAATTACTTGGGAAAGACCAACTCTTTGGTACGCTGTCACAAGATCAAATTAAGTTAGGATAATCAGTATACCCACAATAATCTTGATACCTACAGAGCACCTTAAAATAGTAAATAAATGGACATACCTCCAATTGTGATGGTTGTGTTTCTCTTGAGTTTGGTGCTGATGGTAGGTTGTTTACTCTTATGGGGTAGGAGTGATTGTTGATACCGGAGAATGGTCTCATCCTCACTGTCAGATGAAGACCCTTCATCCTCATATCCAAAGCTCTCACCTGGAGGGTTAACATATCAACAGCAGGATGGAGAGAGGGAGTAAAGAAAGGAGGAGAGCAAAAAGAGAACAAGAGGTAACAAAATAAAAAAGAGAAAGAGAGATGCTGATTTCTCCAAAAAAAATTTAACACCTGTCTTGCAATCAAGGGTCACTGCACAAAAAGAACCTAATGACATGCTGACATCATCGTTATCATAGACATTACAAGAATTATTAGAGAAATGACCAAACATAAGCAAAATATGTGTCGTTTTTAATTTTGTGCTTACATATAAAGGGTGTCTGTATACAGTATATGGTAGGAAATTGAATTGCTGTTTAGTTTTATATGAAAAATGTGTAATTCACTGATTACATTTATTAAAATTTAAATATACATATGAATGAGTATACATCCAGTAAAACATATTGACTTGCTGCATTACCCAGAATGGCTTGTTTCTCCTTCTTCTTCTTCTTCTTCTCCTCCATACAAGGACACCCTCCGCAGCTAGCAAAGCAAGCAATACGGTTGAGGTACATGAAGAGAAGTACCAGGAAGGTGAGAAAGATGAAGATAACAAACAGGAAGATCAGAGCTGCCAGGGGAACTAGAAGGAGTCAAGGAAAAAGAGTTGAATTAGTATCTTTGAAAAAAAGTATTTATGAGTCCACACAAAATTAAATCAAATGGTTTCTTTTTCTTTTACTATTTATAATAACACTGATACTCAAATAATGCTATTAATTGTACTAGTGGTCCTACTATCTGTCACATTGTGACAATCCTAGCAAATCTATATATTTTACAGCTGAGAGGCCTATGTAGCATTTAATCACACAAGGCACAAATTAACACCTGGTTGAAATGTTTATTCACATTTTGCCACTAATTATTAGGCCGGGGCAGGGGCAGTGGGAAAGGGATGACAGAGGGGAAGGCACAGGGGAAAGAGGAAGGACAAGAGGAAAGGAAAGGAAGAAAGGTCAGGGAGATGGGGAAGAGGGAGAAGAGGGAGAAGAAGAGGGAGGGGGAAGACAGAGAGGGAAGGGGGAGGGGAAAGGGTAGGTGGAGGGGGTGGAGGATTCAAAATCTTGAATTCCCCTCCTCCCACCCATACAATCCATCACTGAATGGCTACGTATTACCACAGCATACAGTGAGAGTTTACAAAACATACAAATTAGGTGTCTTTATGAAAACTAACTGGAGAGGCAAATGTTAAATGTATTCACATTAAAATGTTCTTTTGCAAAATATGTTTTATCTCATAGTAGTGGCAGTGATTTGAAATAAAATAAAATTTCCCATTATTTAAGATTCCAAAAAAAAATCAACATCAAACTTCATTCCCATGTATTTCAGGGTTAAAAACGAAAATCTGATGAGTGTTATTAAGAAAAATTTTGTTATAGTTTATATCCCTATTTACTAAAATCCAATTATTACAGGCAATTCTAGGCAAATTTGTAATTATGGCTCAGATGAAAGTCTAGTATTCCTCAGTATCAAACTACACTTTCCATATATCTATAAACATATTTTTACATTCAAGAATAGACATGATTTGGTTGATCGCTCAACCAAGTATTTGTTAAAATGTGAGAATCTGGGTGGCTGATTCTAACCATATTTTCAATCTATTTGAAAGAATTTGAGTATTTCAACTTCAACATAAAATATTTCATATCGATGGCACACAACCAGATACTGAATACATGTACATTGTGATTGTGTACACACAGACACAGCAAACAAAAAGTGGAGTGGTTTATTTGAAAACAAAATGTCAAATATGAGACTTACTCTTTGCTCCATCTTTAGCATAGTATAGTGAGACAATAATTGTGGTAATGAAATAGTTTAGTTCAGTAACTGTATAACACTATATGACAAATATCATGCATTTATTATGAAATATTAGATTTACATTAAAATTTATCGCAAAAGTGCAATAAAGACTGCAAACTCAGCCTGCAGAGCTGAAACTCTCACATAAATTATTACTTACTAGAGAATATCCTGATCTCTGCTGCCCCTTTAACAGCCATTTTGACAAAACACTTTAAATTTCAGAAAATCAACAGAATATTTGTCTACAGCAGCAATCACGAACGGCATAAAAGGTAGTAGTTTCTCTGCATAGAACCACTACATATGTACAGTATATCATGGTGCATATACACAAGTACAAGGCCATTGAATTATTATTCTTATAAATATGTGTGGCATTGAGGCATTGAGCATATTATGTGCAGGTGTTATGTACACTTTAGAAATAGGAGACGTGTCAACATGCACAGACTGCAATTAATCATGAAGCTAATCAAATTCAATCATTAATTGATATTCATAAACAATGTATAAGACCAACTACATTTAATTTTCTGCATATAACCTCTTCATTTCATCTTTTTGAAAATAATTGGACCTCTATGTGTGTATTAAATTTGAAACTAAACTACATGAGTAAGAGGATAATTATAGTACATGTAATATATAAAAAAAATAACCTTTTCTGAATTCATGAATACAGTCTAACTAGCATGTCTAACAGTTTTCTGTAATCCAAACCTTATCACAGATTATTCCAAGATCTCTAGTTAACTTTGAGCATCAATAACAAGATCATAACAAGGATTCCACACTAACTGTTTGGAAGAGGGTCTGGGATGAACTTTTATACAATCTATTCTGTATACCGGACACCAGTACATAAAACGTTCCTATTTCAGGGGTCCAAACTTAAAGGAAACCTAAACCTTCATACTAAGTTACTTTTATTGTAAAATTTAAGAATTAAAAAAAATATCAGTGAAAATTTGAGCAAAATCGGGCAAGGAATAGGGAAGTGAGAGCTTTTTGAAATGACTAGTCACTATAGGACGGTATTCAATTTGATGACATCATCTTTGAACAACTCTCCTTGCCTTTTGTACATCAAATTTCATGTTTTTCTTTCTTTCTTGTGATTGAGATAATCTACTCCCCTGAAAGCAAGATATAGAATGCAAATGATATTCTACTTCACATGTTATGAAGTCGGATCAAGAACACAAATAAATACGAAGAAAACAACAAAAATTGTGAAATGTTATGTACAAAAGGCATGGAGAGTTGTTCACAGATGATGTCATCAAATTAAATACCGCACTCTAGTGACTAGTCATTTAAAAAAGCTCTCACTTCCTTATTCCTTGCCTGATTTTGTTCAAATTTTCACTGATATTTTTTAAATATCTATCTTAAACTTTACAATAAAAGTAACTTAGTATGAAGGTTTTGTGTGCCTATGTTTCCAGGGTGAGCCCTGTTGTAACACTGGATTGCTTTATACTCACGGCCAGCTATTTCCTCCATCTTGGATATCAGATATTTAGGCTTGCACAGTCGAAATGAGATCTGAAGATGACTTCTTATCCGTTTCCCGGTACCCTTAAACTCAGCTTCACTTGCTAGAGATGTTTCCTCATTGAAAACAAGCTGGGTAGAATCTCCTCACTGTGATTTCAAACATAAAGTTTGGGGATAAATACCATCCAAAATTTGAACCAATTTTCATAATATTTGAGAGATTTGACTCCTCATATAAGTATTCTCTTTTCAATTATAAATTAAAAAGACTAGGGTATTATAATTTCCTATAGCTTCCCTGTCAGTAAGCAAGAATACATATAGTCCCATAGTCGCTTGAACACTGTATACAGGGAAACATATATTCTTGCTCTACCAGCCAATCCTTATTAGCTTACAGCCAAATAAGTCTACTATTCTGTGACTACTCAATCATATCATTTGTCTGTCTGCATACATGTACATGCCACAAGAACTCAGGCATGGCAATCTCTCAACCGAATCCAAATTACAATTATTTGGGCCCACTTAAAGGCAATAACACTTGATATCATATTCTCCTATTCAGTACTCACATAAAGATGTTGCATTGCCCTTTACACTGTATGTGCCAAAACATGGATCGGTCTGTCAGAAATTTTTTTTTTAAACCCCCCCCCCCCCCCCCCCTCTTTGGGCTGATATTTCTCATTTTTAAATGCTTTAATATTAAAAAAAAACCATTTTATTAAAAGCTGACCGTAAATTTCAAGATTTATGTGTCGGTCGCAAAGGGCAATACAACATTTTTTTTCTTCCAGGCCTTATTATACTGTTATAAGTGGACATAACATAAAGCATTGGTCACTGGTACAGACTGTCTGATGCACTGCACAACAACTGTATTCTCCTGGTTTTCTCTGTGTTAAAATGTATCATTCTTTGAGTCTTTCGCCACTATTCATTTTACTTCAAGTTTTCTGCTCAGGTTAAAGTGAGTTGGTAACATTGCCTCAGACTCTGAAACAAAATCCTAAATTTAGCTCATGCTGCAATCATAATGATGAACCTGTACAGTGTAGGTCTGTCAGGAATCCTTTGACTTTTACTTTTACTAACCTGTCTGATTATCAAGATATTTATGATTGGAAATCAAAATTTCATTTTTCATTTTCCTAATGGTTTTTATAGCACTACAGTCTACTGGGGAAAATGAGTATGGTAAAACCGGTCACTCAAAGATTTGTACTTTTTTGAGACACTCCATGATCATTTTGAAGCACATTTTCTTTATGGCTTCAATATTACACCATATCACAGACACTGATAAAACGTAGGGTCATGCATTTAAGATTTAACATTGTTAAACAGTGCCTTTAAAACCAAGTTCATATCATGGTGGGCGTCCCCTTAATGCACAATCTGAGCTTTTATTACTTTTTTTGCTGGTAGGAGATGAGTGACTGATTACTATGATGGAAGAGTTTTAGAAGCTACATTAGGAGAACAAAATATAATACCACTTCAGATTCATTTTACGATATGGATTGCACTACAGGCTCTTAAGCATCATCAGAAATGGCTTGCTACACCACTTAAAAAACATGGCAAAACAAGAACTACTTTGTTAGTTTGTGTGTAAACAAGTGCCATGTGGGGGTGGAAAGTTGCATGCAACAAATCCTCTAACGATACTCACCTTTCTGTGTGTTAAAAGAAACAGAAAAGTGAAGCTCACTGTGCTTAATTATATTTCAGGAGCAGCAGCCTCCCTCTTCTTTAAGGCTACAGTGACATGTGCGCACAAACCCATGACTATAAATATTGATTAAATGTTAGATAGCACCACACCTTTTTGATCATTTTTGTTTTTGACATAATAAAAATCATCCAATGCAAGTGTAAAGTGTTTTTTGAAGAACTTTGATAGCTTATTTTGAAATGATTTTGAATACTGCTTCATATTTCCCCTTTTGATACCAATGGCTGAATGGGCACTCTCATCAGTTTCTATGACTCAGTCAGCTTTAAAGGAGTCACACTAAGAAGCAAAAGTGTTTTGAATTGATGCAAAATTCATATCATTGCGAAGGGAAAGCCTTACTGATCAATTACAACAAATTTCCTCTTCAAAATATGTTTTGGGCCCGCAGAAATCAACTTTCAAAAATGTTAGTTTTGAGATCCAGATTTACTGCCTATTCGTATTTTGTCGTATTTTGTCGTAGTTCTTCGCGTGACGTCACACCCTGGAAACGGCTGTTAAATAAAAGACTGCTAGCTTCCGCTTGGTCTGCAGCTAGACGCACTAAGCGGAAGCTAGCAGCCGGTACCGAGCTGTTTGTCCAGGGTGTGACCTCACTATTCAGGGCTCGCTACGCTCGTTTGTTTGGCTTACGTTCGGGGGCGCTTAGGGGTTTAAGAGGGGTCTTGAAAAATGGCATTTTACGCCTCTCCACGATATCTATATGATTTCTCAGCAAATTATTCGTGTTTTTCAAGAGAAAATCTTTCCATCCATATGTAATTTGTTCTAATTATCAGTTTTTAGTAAATTTTCTTTGTGTAGCTCCTTTAAGACTTATGTGACTATGTACATTCTTTATGTGACAAGTGCACATTTAACAAATACACATGTTTACTGAGCATGTTCCTTTGATTCCACATCATTAGTCTTTATAGAGGCATCATCATGATGGTTTCTTGAAGAAAAGAAAGGAAAGAAAACATGCAGTCATGGGAACGGTACAATCAACACTACTGACCTAATGATTGGTCAGCTGACCGTAAGAGTACTGCTATTGATAATAACATGGAGATATCAAATTCTCTTCTTATATCTCCATGATAATACACAGCTACAGGTGTATTTGGGGTTTTCTTGTGGGCAAGCAACAAACATTTGAAGGTCTATAAGAAAGGGCAGATCCTACAACCATTTAATAAATCCTAATTTCAAGGACCAAGCTCAATACCTCCACCTTACAAATTTAAACAAATCAAAATAATCTCAGCAATTCAGAGGCCATGTTCAATAAGTCAGCTGTATATCTCTGCATGAGCAGATTAAAGTCAATTGTACCAGCAATTTTATAAACATCCACTGGAAAAAAATCAATACAGTGCTTATATTGATGCATCAAAGTTCATTATATATCATGTACATGTAGGTGCAAATTTTCTTTTACAAGGGGAAACAAAAGTAAAATGCATGAATGCTCATTGAATTTTTTCTTTGACGCCCTCCTGGCTTTCAACACACAACACCATGTTTTTGTTATTTTGTATCATGTTTCACATATTACATGATACACCAATGGAAAACAAATTTGTGTAAAATATATGGACAATAAAATCTTGAATCTTGAATCTAGATGACAAGTGTCCGAGTGTGTAATCTAATATATACAGACCAGTCTCATTGTTAATAAAATCTGTGAATATTTTTGTACACATTACGATACAAAAAACTGTTCTAAAATTGATAATCTCTAAACGAGGATTCTCCCAAGATGACATTCGATATATATTGATGGAGGTTAGTGGGCACCTACATGTAATTCCTCATACTGGTTCACATTACCCTCATATTGATGATTAGCATTGGATACTGACTAATATTTTATATCTATTGTATCATCGTGTTATGCACCTACATGTAAGTCAAGTCAAGTCAAGTCAAGTCATTGTATCATAAATCAGATGAACATAAAAGTAGTCTGGTTAATTCTTTATAAAATATCAGTCATACATACATATTGATATTTATAAAGCGCCTTTACATGAACATGCTCAAGGCGCTTTACATATTAAAATAAAAAACAGAATAGTTATAAACTCTCCAAGAGCATTACACTCTAAACTAGCACATCAATGATGTTGCGCTCATCCCGCATCCAGCAAAGAAATTCACGCAATTTGTACTTTGAACAGAGTATACATGTACATTGCAATTCATGAAATGTACATGTTTTTGGTTACATGCATGTACAGATGATGAAGTGCCTCTTGCAAATCTGGCTAAATGTGGTTTCCAGCTGTTCTAGTTTTTTTTTGAAATCACGGCAAACCACATAATGTGGTCAATTGTCGTAAATGAGTTTTAATAAATTTGCATAAATTTGCATATTTAGCCTAAATTATTTTCTAGACAAAATTTTTAAAATTCAGAGTAGAAGTTTAATGAACCTCAAGATAGTCTTTCAGATGGAAACAAAAAAGCAAAATCAGTCATTAAATATGGAAAAAGAAGGCATTTTTGTGATTTTTTGAAATTTGCATAAATTAGCATAAATAATTTTCTAGACAAAATTTCAAAATCTATGTAGAAGTTCTATGAACCTTGTAAAAGTCTTTCAGATGGGAAAAAAAAATCAAAATCGGACAATAAATGACGAAGAAGAAGCAATTTTTGTGATTTTTGAATAAATATCGCATAAATAAGCATAATTAATTTTGTACACAAAATTTCATAATTCTGTGTAGAAGTTCAATGAACCTCATGAAATTCTTTCAGATGGAACGAAAAAAATCAAAATCAAAATCGGTCAATAAATGAGGAAGGAGAAGCATTTTTTTGTGATTTTTGAGAAATGCGCATAAATTAGCATATTTAATGAGTTTCAAAATTCTGTGTAGGAATTTTGAATCCCCCACCTAGTGCTACCATTTAAAGCAAACGGAATTAAAATCGAGTAAGAAATGGCGAAGAAGAAGCATTTTTAAATGTTGGACGGACGACGGACGACGGACGCGCGCCACGGCATAAGCTCATCGGGCCCATTCGGGCCGGATGAGCTCAAAATAACAATTACAAAGAAAACGGATGACTTTTTAAATTTCTCTTAAATGATACGACTGAGGTGCAGGAACAAATGCTTAAAGGAAAAGGCCAGTATTGGAAATGCCCCAATTTCAAAAAATGAAATGGAAGCTCTCATTACCAATCATGTGAAAGAATATGTTTTTAACTAATACATGATGATAAAAAAAATTGCCGGGAAACGGCCTACTAATTCATATATTTGGTAAATTTGTTTCTCCCATGGTCTGTGAAAGATATAGGGTAGTCCCAAATACATCGTTCTGTGTATAGTGCTTGTAACTTTGCGAAGAATGGGCCAAATTTCTTATCATTTTGATGATTCCAGAACCTTGCAGATGCTAGATGCTAGATGATCAACCTTTTCTGATCAATTCCACAACGTTTCTTTCACAATGCAATCGCATGACAATAACTGGTCTTTACCTTTAAAGGGAGACTATTCCAAAAGTGGAACCAGAAAAAAGAAATGTTTTGTCACGCATTTCCTTGAAAGAAAAAGAAAGAGACAAACACTTGAAGGATATTATTTCTCCAGTCCTTGGATGGAATTTTGAGAAGACTACTTTTGACTCAACTAGAGCAGTGCTTTTGTTGGATGAAGAAGTAAGTAGCAAAAAAATATTAAGCCTCATTGCCTCTCCCATTCAGGTATTAAACATCAGTGAGGCAATTGAAGGTAAGGAGCCTCAAAATCTACACTGCAAAAATTATTTTCTTCTTCACTTTTTTTATAATTCCAGGAAAAATGAGGTCCTTGACAATGTGTAAGGACAGTAGAGCCCAGCCGATTCCAGTGCGTAATTTACCCCTCTCTGTCATATATCAAAATCAAGCTGATTGGTCTAGAATATTTGTCGGAAACCTTGAACAAGTAAGAAGATTAATCTTTTCCATCCAATCACATTTGGAGACACTCAGAGCTCATGAGCATGGAGAGTTGTAGTCTGCGCACTCGCCTTTACGTGGCTGCGTATGCAGTTGGCACGTAGGGTCATGAATTATTCATGAGACGTACACGTGTGCACTGAGCAAAGAAAGACATGCAAAGATGCAAAGATACACTTAAGAAGGCAGTAGATAGAACTTGAGAACAAGACCTAGAATCACTTTCATTTTCACTGACTTCTACTAATCACTGACTTCTACTAATCTTGGTTGGCAACCATGGTGAAGAAAGTAAAGGATAGTGTCCAAAAAGACCCATGTGATGGATGCAAAGAGGTAAAATCTGACATTTTGGTAGAATGTGAGATGTGTAAACAGTGGCTGTGTCCTAGATGTGCAGACCTAGATAAGGAAGCTATGCGCATCATTGGAAAATGGTCGTCACTCCATTATTTTTGCATGAGCTGTGACCTTACTGCCAAACTAAGCCTTTACAACCCAAGGTCCGTTGAACTAAAAGATGTGGGTATAAATACAACAGCCGAACTTACCTCAGAAGAATCTGGAGATGGGGAGTCACTGCACCATGTACCACAACTTGAAATTAACCAGGAGTTGACGTTCATCTTAAAAATTGTCAAGGTGATTGAAGAAAAAGTAACATCACTACAATCTGAATCACTGGAAATCAAGAGGGAATTCCAAGCCAAAGTTTCTTCTCTCCAAGCTGAATCAAAGGAACTGCGAAATGATGCCAGAATCCAGAAAATGAAAGAGATGGAACAATCAACAAACACTGACCCTATCCGCCTCAACGTGGAGGTCATTGATAGGGATCGGCGCAAAAATAACATTGTGCTACATAACATTCCAGAAAGCTCTGCAAACAACAACGCCACGAGACAACATGAAGATACATTAGTCGTACAATATATCTTAAACGAAATATTAGAGGTTGAGGGAGTCGGAGTCCTCAAAACTATACGACTTGGAAACTCAAGGTCTGGCCCTGACCAACCAAGGGTCACACTTGCAAGACTTGACCATGGCAGAAATGCTGTTCTATCGAGAGCAAAAAAACTGAGACAGTGCGATGAATTTCCAAATGTGTTCATCGACCCAGACCGCACTCCAGCTGAAAGAGAAGTGCACAAAAAACTGCGAGATGAGCTGAAAAGCAGAAAGGCAAAAGGAGAAGACTGTTTAATTAGAAGAGGCAGAGTAGTAATGAGGTTTGTTCATAAAGGGCAGTCCAACGATACAGAAAAGTGGAACGATGCACGATTGGGGAATGGTCTCAATTTTAGTCCTGACCGCTCCCTATCCAGCTTAGGGGAAGTGGGAGGCATCTTCCAATCCAACTTAGGGGCAGTGGGTGGCAACTCCCAATGACCACAACCAAAGAAGGATGATTTTTACTTGCACTTTAAACAGATACAACATGGTATTAGACTTACTCAACAACACAGCAGCACCAAAACCAAGCAAAGCACTGCACTAACTGCACAATATCTTGAAGTAGAAAAGGAAAGAACAAAAGTGGCTACAAAGATCAGTGAAGATGATAAGACACAAGCACTTTAAGAGGAATGATACAGATAAAGATGAAGCCTATTGTAGACAGATCTGGGCAAACAGTGGTCCTGCGGAAAGGGGACACAGAGAAGGCCTGCACAGCACAGCACCATATTGTATTCAACAGATTGAACAGATTGACATCAACTTAGTGGAAGAAAGAAACTGTAATCAGGATTGGGCGGTAAATACCGGTGGCGGTAATTACCGGTAAATACCGTCCAGTAAATAAGATAGGCGTCCAGTAAATATGGAAAAACCGGGAAATATTATTTTAATTCTTTATTTATTAATAATTTTACTTGTTTTTAGCCTCAACAACTGAAAATATTGTTCTGAAATAAGTGGCAGCACAACACTCATAGTATAAACACACAAACAGATTCATAAAATCCACACTGCATACATGTAAACACCCAAACACATGGCATTTTCTTCATATGCTAATTAATATATATTCATCAATATGGTAATTAGCAACTGACTTACAGGGAACCAAAACCTTCATACCATAAGTTACTTTTATTGTAAATTTTAAGATAATTGAATAAAATCTGTGAAAATTTGAACAAAATCAGGCAAGGAATAAGGAAGTTAAAGCTTTTTGAAATGACTAGTCACTAGAGGGCGATATTCAATCTGATGACATCATTTGTGGACGACTCTCCATGCCATTTGTACATTAAATTTCATGTTTCTCATTCTTTCTTGTGATTGAGATAATCTAAATCTAAAATGATATTCTACTTCACATGTTATGAAGTCGGATCAAGAACACAAATAAATACGATGAAAACTAAAGAATTGTGAAATTTGATGTACAAAAGGCAAGGACAGTTGTCCATAAATGATGTCATCAAATTGAATATTGCCCTCTAATGACTAGTCATTTCAAAAAGCTTTAATTTCCTTATTCCTTGCCTGATTTTGTTAAAATTTCCATTGATTTTACTTTAACTTTACAATAATAGTAACTTACACAAATGTAGTATGAAGGTTTTGGTTTTCTTTAATGAAGAACATCATATCTAGATTAGGTGTATATTTGGGATCTTTTTCCTGTATTTTTTTTCCAGCATTTCATGATAACAGACATAGACAAACACATGAACAAACACACACACAAACACACACAAAAGCAAAAAAAATAGTACACACCAGAGCAACCATACTCGCCACCATTGTTATAATGTTAAAAATTGGACAATCCCTATGAACAAGTGAGTGGAAAAATATATTTCGCGGTATTTCCCGGCAAAAAGTGGTAAATACCGGTAAAAAGCGGTAAATACCGATAAATACCGCTTATTTCCTGGCGTCCAGGAAATAAGCCTCCGAAGAGGGAAATATGCCAACCCTGACTATAATAGACCTGAGAACAATGCACCAAGCAAAAGACAGGAACCAACAGCACATGGTGACATGAAGCAAAGAAGGCAGAAAATGTGCAAGGTCCCTGATGCTTACCTCGCAAATAGCATTGAAGTGAATGAAAACATTGTCATTACAGACAAGGAAAGCTGACCAAGGAAACTTGACGTTCAAGTGGATGTACATGAATATGGAGTGGAGAGATCTGCTACCTCCATAAACCTTAGTGAGATCAGAAATGTCATAAACCTACAAAGACAGAGTATAGCAGCTGAAAAAAGGCAGACTAAAAGGAAAGAAAACAAGATAGAGATCCAAGGAGCTAACACAGGAGGAACAGAGTGGAACCAGATGAGGAGAGAGAAGAATAAAAAAATCAGGGGAAATCCTTGTAGTAATGACAAGATGGATGCTTGCCAACCAAACTCTTCTCCAATCCATGATAGCTCTGAGAGAAATAATGCAGGTAATAAAGAACCAAGCAGCAAAGTGGTGAAGACAAACTATGAATACGAGATGAGAGATACTAGTACAAGAAAAGATGCTCACTCTTCCCCAAGCCATGACGGAGAGACTAGAAGCAATACAGTTGGTAGAAATAGACAGGAGAAAGAGATCCAACCAATACAGAACGTGGAAGAAAGATTATGTGCAGTCCAAGTAGCTCCTAAACCAAGTGGCAAAGAGATGGATAAAAGCTATGACTGTGAGCTGAGAAATACGAGTAAAGAAGCACACCTCAAGGAAACAGCATGCATTACAGTAGAGAAAAACCAGAGTACGAGGAGAAAAACACATGTCAGTGCTGTCGGAGGTATAGAGAAACCTGTAAGCATGACCGTGAGATACTGTGCTAAAAAGAAAATTCAAGAATTAGAGATGACAAGGAGTTTAGATACAAACAATCATGAGCGAAGAACACCCAGGTGTCATGATGGTGGAGAATTTAACGTGAACATATTACTAGATAGTGGCGACATATTAGAACGAGAGTCAGCTGATGAAACTTCAAGCACTGCTGATGGCGAGGATGGAGATGATACCTCTTCATTCAGTAGTCAGGAAAGCAGTAGTGAAGGCTCTGATATTGAGACTGAATCGACTGACAGCGAGGACCCAAGTTTGGACTTCCAACCTACACCCCAATCCTTCCTTAAGAGGAAACTGAAGGTCATGTCTACAAACTGTGACTCACTTATGAACAAGAAAAATGAATTGAGTGTTTTCTGCTCTGTCTACAACGTTGATATTGTGCTCGCAACTGAAGTTCTTCCCAAAAATGTACGAGACAAGGTGACACAGAGCGACATAAAGATTGACGGCTTTACACTGCACAGCAACATTGGAAGACTAGGCAAGAGAGGAGTAGCAATCTACATCACTGACACCTTGGCTAACTTAGTTGATGGAACTGAAGTCCTGCAGGACTTTGAGGAAAACCTGTGGGTAACCATGAAACTGAGAGGAAACGACAAACTTGTGATGGGGTGCATCTACATAAGCCCCTCCAGTGATAAGGAGAACAACACAAAGCTATGCCAGCTCATTTGCAAAGCATGGGAACTGCAGGCATCTCTTCTGTTGATTGCCGGTGACTTCAACTATGCTAATATCAACTGGGAAACCCACACTACATCAAAAATATCAGAAGAAGCATTCATAGATGCAATAGAGGACTGCTTTTTAACGCAACATGTAGAGGAGAGCACTAGATACAGAGAGAACCAAACACCAAACTTGCTTGACCTCCTCTTAACTAATAGAGATGACATCATTTCAAACATTGACTTCCTGCCAGGACTTGGAAATAGCGACCATGTGTGCCTCCTATTCGATCTCCTAGTCTACCCTGACAAAGGAAGTGGTAATTCGCCAAGACCACAGTACCATAGAGGGCAGTACAAGGAAATAGTGAATGAGCTGAATGAGGTCGACTGGGAAAGGGAGATAGGCGACCTTTCAATAAACGAGGCTTGGGAGTTCCTAGAGAGCCACTTGACTATCCAGATGCAGAAACATATTCCTACAACAAGGGCAAATGGAAGGAAGAAGAAGCATGCATGGATGACAAAATTTGCCATGAGAAAACAGAAGAGGAAAGCAAAAGCATGGACCAACTACATCGCAACGGGCAGAATGGAAGATGAGGTCTGACTTCAAACAAGGAAGCCAAGGACTTGCGACACTTAACCAAGAAGCTCTACTTAGACTTTGAGAAAGATATTGCCAAAAATATCAAAACCAACCCCAAAGCTTTCTGGAAATACACAAATGGGAGATTGAACTCACGGAGCCAGATTGAAGACTTAATGAAAGGTGATAGTCAAGTGACCAGTAACGACAAAGAGAAAGCAGATATTCTGAGCAAATATTTTGCAACAACATTCACAAATGAGGACAAAGAACATATTCCCACTCTTGACAGCAAATACAAAGGAGAACCAATAGAGACTGTCACTATTACCCCAGATAATGTTCTATGCAAGCTTAAAAACTTGTCAAAATATAAGAGTGCCGGACCGGACAACTTACATCCATGCCTACTTCGTGAAA
>BEXV01000378.1:180382-191371 GCA_003118195.1 Hemicentrotus pulcherrimus
TCTGTACGTCTCTCTGCAGGGTGGTGTAGTCTTCCTCAGACGTAGCTTTGCCATACAGTTTGGTGTCATCTGCAAAGATTTTGACTGCTGCCTCAATCTCGTCAGGAAGGTCATTTATGTAGATGACAAATAGAAGAGGTCTGAGCACGCTCCCTTGCGGTACTCCACTGGTGACTGGGGTCCAATCTGACATGTTGTGGTTCACAACCACTCTCTGCATCCGTCCAGTGAGGAAGTCTTGGATCCACGTTCTGATAGGACCAGAGATTCCATAGGCCTCGAGCTTGTGTATTAGACGCTGGTGTGGAACAGAGTCAAAAGCCTTACTAAAATCAAGGTAGACTACGTCAATAGACTCCCCCTTATCGTTCAAGTCCGTCCATGCTTCCATAGCACACATCAGTTGGGTCATACAGGACCTTCCAGGGTCGAATCCATGCTGATGGTCACTGAATAGGTCATTGGTCAGCATATGGTCAGATACTTCATCTCTGATCAGAGATTTCATGAGTTTGCAACAGAGGTCAGACTTATTGGTCAGTAGTTGCTAGGATCTTTCTTGCAGCCTTGCTTGAAAACTGGAGCAACATTGCTTTGCTTCCATCTAGTTGGTAGTTTACCTTCTTCCAAGGACTTGTAATAAATTATGGAGAGAGGTAGACAGGTTGCTGGGGCTTTTTCACGAAGTAGGCATGAATGTAAGATGTCCAGTCCGGCACTCTTACATTTTGACAAGTTTTTAAGCTTGCATAGAACATTATCTGGGGTAATTGTGACAGTCTCTACTGGTTCTCCTTTGTAATATGTACATTTGTAGTATGTCCATTTGTACACAATTTAAAAATAAATTGGACCAATGAGTAAAAATATGAGATTGCTGTATCTTTGCAAATCTAAATTTTACAATTTGGTCATTGGATTGTGAGCTACATATGTCAAGGACAATTCTTATGTTTGTTGTGTACTAAAATATAATTGATTTATGTTTTTCTCCTAAGTGCATCCCCAACTTGAAGCACCACTACTCAACTTATAAATAGTATATCATTATGATAGGTCCTCTAAAATGGAAAGATCCTCTGACAGGGTAGTGGGATTAACAAGACCAAAGTCCTGTCTCAATCATTATAACAAAATGGGAAAATAATCATAAAAACCCCCAACTTTGTCGCAAAAACATGTTTTACGTTGCTGTGCTAGGTCAATAGGTATTGGCAATGGTTAGACAGTCCATTTAAATGCAGGATCACTTCCTGTAAAGTACCCACTCTCTTAAGAAAAAAGAACTGGTACTGGAATTAGCTGATAGAACTGTGGAATATTGTGACGTTCTGATTAATGATTAATTATACCTTTTTTCCTTTTTTTCTTCTTTATTTTGATTTTTTTCAGATGCAGTCATTTAGAGGAGTAAAATTAAGCTCTTAGGAATACAAACCCTGAACCTGCAATACAAAGGATGTGTTGAAGGGCTCCTTGAAGATCCGTCAGCTGTTCTCTCTTTCTACAATAGCGATGGTTCTAAGACACATCATCAACTCAGCACCTCGCTTACATGCCGGTCAGTTCAGCCATCAACCATCTTTACTGCAAGGAAACCAGCGAGCTTTAAGTCTCCTCACATGGTATAATCTTCCCCTGACTGCATGGACCTGTTTTAATCACTCTAGAGGTTTTCCACTGGTTTTAAAATATTTGCCACAACATCAAATGCCCGTTTATGCACACAGTTGTCAATCTTTAAATACACCATACCCCATATCTTACAGCAATGAGAGAATGTCATTGAATATGGAGCATTCATCAGAAAGGGATCCCAAGCGACGCCGTACACCTTCAAGCAGTCATCCATACTCTAAATCTAAAGTTACAAAGACGCGTGAAATGGACACTTATGAACTTGAATCAAGGAAAAGCAAGAAACATGAATTAAGAACTTCTAGTAGTCAAGGTTTCACTCAGGCCTGTTGGCCTAAGAATGGAGCAGAGTGTGAATGGAGAAGGGGTTCAAGGAACTTTGAATCCAAACAAAATCAAGTCAGGAATGTGCAGATTCCTAAACGACCTAATCACTTAAGAGGTACCAACAATCCTACACAAGACAGCAGTAAATCCATTTCTTCTCACATAAAATTTGAGATAACAGAAGAGAACACTGCCCCTATCAAGTCTACTGGGTCCTGCAGCCAATCTAGTATGCTGTCAGCACCACCTCTAAGCCTTCCTCTTCAATCATCTCGATCCTTTCATTCATCCAAAGAATCGTATCAAGCATCTCAGTCAGGTACAGGTGAGATTTCCCTTCTATTATAATCAGGGTGACACATTAGGGCTTTAGGACTGTGTCTATGATAAATGTATTGATAGTTTCTTATTTGTAAATAGGTAACTGTGGCAGGATTCTAAATTATTAAAAGAACAAAATGTGCTGGACAGTCTTCATCAAATTTATTACTGATTTCAAAATAATCCAGAGAGTCGTCGGTAAAGCATCAGTCTGTCGAACCAAAGATCCCGAGTTAGACTCCCACCCAAACTATTCGTATAAGAGTAGGGGGAAACCCCGGTGTAGTGGTCCACTTGCACACCCCCAGTATAGTACGATAATACTCTGTAAAGAGGTCTGTACTCAAAAGGAAGAAGGGAAATGATATACTCCAAAGATTATATTCAGTTATGGTAGGAAAAATGAAAGATTGGAATGAAGCTTGGTGAATAAGTTCTCATATTGTTCCACTTGGATTCATAGATCTCTGCCAGATAGTTTTACTTTCTGTCCATCAATTTGATGAACTTTTGTGGGATATTATGTCAAATACATTTAAAAAGTCTGAATTTAGATTTGATCAATGTTGTCTTTGCCTAGCTCACTCTAATGCAATCCTAAGTGGGTTTTTGAATTTATATTGTATTGATTGTCATAAAGAATACTCCTTACAGAATCATTGACAAATAATTTATTTTTCTACCTTTGTTAGAAACCAAGAGCACTTATAGGAAGCGATCATGGTTCAATCTTCCTCAACACAGAGGACACCAAACCAAGGTATCAAGGAGAGATGGTGTAGAGTTCTCTATTGTGTCTTACAATGTACTTGCACAATGTCTATTGAATACAAACAAACACCTCTACAGTCACTGTGATAGAGACATACTGCTCTGGGATCATCGCAAACAGAAAATCTTGGAAGAAATACTACAGGCAAATGCTGATGTGAGTATTATCAGAAGGGAGGGTTATTGTGATAGAAAGATAATGTTTCTAGTTGCAATAAATTGTGATTGGCATACTCTACAAAATAGTTTTGTTTATATGCTTGTGGCGTAGATGTTTTGGAAACGAGCATGTTTACCCTCTTTCTTACATTCTTACAAAATCCCTGACAAATATCAGTACATCATTGTACAAAATAAAGATGAAAACAAGGTTAAATTATATTCATGTGAAATTTAAACAATAAAAGTAATAATAACGACTGTAATAAGAAGAAGAAAGTTCAAGTTAACCCAAAGAAAACATAAGCAAGTAAAAAATCAAGAGGAAAAAAGAAATGAAATGAAAAGAAAAGAATACGTAAACAAGGTATTAAATAATAGGGATTAAGTGAAATACAGTGTACCGTATATCAACAGTTTCGTGACTTTTGTCATTATATTTCAGGTTGTTGTAAGATCAGATTGTGTACATAGTGTTAACCTCGTATGTAGCCATCCAATATGAAACTTTTTGTGTTTTTTTAATGTGTTTTATTCAGGTAATTTGCTTGCAGGAAGTTGAAAGCAGGCACTTCCATGATTTCTTCAAGCCTGCTTTAGAGACACAAGGTAAGATAGAGGACCAAACTTTCTACATCACAAGCTGGGGTTTATGCTGCATTTTTTAATTGAATGGAAATGAATTTATTCACTACTTTCATAAAAAACATACAAATTCAAAGAATACAATAAAATATTTCTTGCAAATATAGATAAGCCAATAAAATGGAAAATACACAAAAGGAAATTTCAAAGCAGTTGGATCGTCTGTTAAGTCGATAGCTGGGATGCTGTTAATTTATTGGATTTTCATTTTATTTGTCACATTTTTAACTGTTGCATCAATTATAGTAACTAGAAATGAACAGCTTCTTAAACTTGTGCCATCATTGCAAGTAATTTGGGGTATTCACAGATATGTAATTTATCAGTTTCTTAAATGCTTTTCCTTTCCCTTAATGTATTGATAGTATATTGTTTTATTACCCAAGAGGATACAAAGTGCTGTTCATGAGGACATTTCTGAAGATAAAAATGTTGGTGTAATGAGGGGCATTTTACCGAGATATTATAATAAACATTCCTAATATTAAAAAGTTGATACACTTTTTTAGAGCATTAATTGAGCAGTTATTGATTTTGTTATTGAAAGCTTTAGTATCTTCATGACCTGTTTGCTCTGTTCAGTAATAAGATGCTATCTAGACAAAGAGGTTTATTTTCCCTTTATTTTAGGTTATGCCTCTATTTACAAAAAGAGAACAGGTGATAAGGGAGATGGATGTGCAACGTTCTATAGAACTAGCTGCTTTCAAGAAGTTTCTCACTCCAAGCTAGAGTATCAACGTGGTATTGGATTGTTGGATAGAGATAACGTAGCTATTGTAGTTATGTTGCAACCTAGAGGTTTGTCTTCGTCACATCAGCTGTGTGTTGCTAATACACACCTTCTATGGAATCCTCGCCGTGGGGACATCAAGCTGGCACAGTTAGGTAAGCAGACGAGGAGCAGCGCTTAACATGGAAATAATGTTTACATTATGCATAAAGTTACTGTAAGGAGAGTATCATTATATTAAGTAATGTAATAGATTATTGCCCTAGAGTTGATTTTTGGGGAGTATTTTCAATTATGTTTTTTATCCCTCGCTACAAAGTAGCCGGAGGCATTATGTTTTTGGGTTGTCTGTCCGTCCGTCCGTCCGTACATACGACCTGTTCTTGTCATCACGTTATCTCAAGGACCAATTGATGGATTCCTGCCAAACTTGGGTCATGTATGTATCTTGCAGAGCCAGTGAACTGATTAGATTCTGGGGTCACGAGATCCAAGGTCAAAGGTCACAGGGCTCATTATGTATGCAAACATAGCTCGTGATCGCGTTATCTCAAGAACCCATCAATGGATTCCCACCAAACTTGGATCATGTATGAATCTTGCAGAGCCAATGAACTGATTACATTTTGGGGTCATGAGGTCAAAACCGACGGATGGATTACTATCAAACTCAAAACATGTATCATGCAGAGCCAATGAAGTGATTAGATTTTAGGTTCATGAGGTTAAAGATCGAAGGGTCAAACTTGTATATGAAAAATAGCTTGCAATCACATTATTCTGAGAATACTTACTGGATTACCATCAAACTTGAATTTAAAAAATTGCTTCTGTTTTGGTTTGTAAAATTGCTCCATGGCAGAGGCATCATTTTCGACTGCGGGCAGTCGAAGGTCCATCTAGTTTAAATATATCCAGGTATTGTTTGTTATATTGTATTATTTTTTTCAATGAAGTCTATAATAGATTCCTTTTTAAATAGGCAATCATATCCACATAATCCACCCATATCCAAATCACTGTCTATGCATTATGTCCCATTTCCCTTATAATTGCATAACTAAAATATGCTTATATGTTAGTTCCTTGATTTATTTATCATTCAAATCCATAATTAAGGAGAAGAGGTCTGTTTCATGCTTGCTATATAATTTTAATATATTCAACTTTTATCAGAATCAGGCTCTCTGCAAAACAAGTGTATAGACTTGATTCAGATGCATATTTTCAATATTTGTCATAGCAATTATGATAAACTTCTGTTCTTTCAGTATAAAGGGCGAGGGCATATTACATTATGATATACCCTTGTCTCTATGTGCCTTTCCAAAGAGCCTAGAAACTTTCAACCAGGCTATAGTTTCAGCAACTGTTATCATCATGTCATCCATTTCGAGGAGTAATCCTACTAGTTACCTATGTACTCCTTATTCCTATGTAGCAATATAATGGGTACCATTTCATATCAGCTTCTATACTGGCCTGATTTTGTAACCTATTTTTAAATTTCTGTCAAGATAATCATGTCTTCATGTTTTCATTCAGGCTTGTCAAGATAATCATGTCTTATTGTTTTCATTCAGGCTTGCTCTTTGCTGAGATAGAGAGACTTTCTAACACCAATCAAGAGTCCACTAAGAATACCTATCATCCTCTAGTACTATGTGGTGATTTCAACAGTGTTCCACACTCTCCTCTGTACAAGTTTATCAAGGAAGGTCATGTGATGTATCAAGATATGGCAGGTGTGGATGTATCAGGACAGGAGATGGGACGAGCAAGAGTACTCATGAGGAGCCCTCTATGGCCCAAGGAGATTGGAGTTAGCTCACACTGCCGTTATGTAGGCACCGATGTCTTGACACAATCATCTAGAAATTCAGGTTGGGTTCTTATCACATTTCTCGTGAAAGTTTTGTAATTTTTTTAATTAAATAAAAGGCATTGGCAAAGTAGCTTTTATAGAGTTTTTAGTTTGTGTTCATTTTTTCCTCAGCTAAAAAAAAATAGAAATTTTTATCATTTTGCTAAATAAGTTAATGAGATATCCATGTTGTTTGATTATTAATCTCAAGTAATTAATGTTTTTCTGGTTGTTTGCACAACTCTGTTTTATGCAACCCTCATTAACCTATTTAAGGCTGTAATCCTCAATATTTAAATCAATGAGCTCAGGGCATCAGCTGAATGGTTTGTTGAAGGAGTGAAAATAGCAGCCCAAGGGCTGAACTACATTCAGCTCACAATCAAAGCACATGAAACACATAGCTTGTTTGCGAGAATACATTGAAGGTTCAGATAAATAAGTTACTTGTATAATGACAAAAATTATGTATAACCAGCACTATTCTGAAAGTTAACACTTATAGCTGTGATATAGATAGTCTCTTATGATACTGGAACCTGATAATTAGAGAAATGTTCTAGGAGTAGATTCTAGGTTAGAAGGTTAGATATATGGAAGAAACATAACTGAAAGTTAAAACTCATGGAATCAAAGTTACACAATATACATTGTTTATTTTGCATGGATTTTAAATATGATGATGTTTTCTTAATAAATAGATCCCAACTCACTTTAAGTTTACTATCCACTTCTTACCTGGGAATAGGTGACTAACATTTTGATTGATAGGGGCTGTTGATATGAATCTGTTAAGCTTTAATCTATTAAGAAGAAGCTTTTCAGATTAATTGATGTAAATCCTCATTTTTGGTCTTATGCTTGTACATTGCATACAGGAGGTGCTCCAAGGCGTAACCGACATAATTCAAGAGACGATCCTGCTGATCAGAGTGACAGCCAGGGACAACTCATCCATCCTTTCTTCTTCTCTTCCGTCTATGATCATTGCCATGGAAACTATGAAATCACCACCAATCATTCAAGTACAAACTGTACAGTGGACTATATCTTCTACAGCGAATCAATGTCATCTAAAGCAGGAAGTCCTTACAAACCTCTAGGTATGCCAAACTTCACAAGTAATCTTTCGCTTGTCAAACGGCTTACTCTCTTTACTGATGGTGAAGTCCGAGCTATGGGAGGACTGCCTAATGTTCATTGGACATCTGATCATCTCTCTCTCCAAGCTACTCTACGCCTCACTCCAATGGACTGACGGTGAAGTCAGAGCTATGGGAGGACTGCCTAATGTTTATTGAACATTGGATCATCTCTCTCTCCAAGCTTCTCTACGCCTCACTCCAAAGGACTGAATAGACTTTGTGTTTTTATAAATACCTTGAAGTACCAATGATTTTATAAACATTTTTGAGGTGGTGATTTCAATATGATGTGAAGTAGAAGCTAGATCTATTTGTGCAGTGGTATTATGTTAAATGAAATGCCAAATGAAACCTAATTTAGATGAAAGGTATTTCATTTGTTTAATAGTTTTACGAGTAATTTTAAAGAATTTTGTCCAAAACAACCTGGAGGACAGAGTTGACATTTTAACCTTGTAGAAACAACTTCACTCTGGACAGCTGTTATTTATTTGATGTCCTTTTATATACATTTATCATAGATTCTTCATAAAGTTATACAGGTATCTCAACACTCAAAGGAAATTTCAGGGTCCAACTATTTACTGTGAGTATGGCCGCCCTGTGCTGTTTTGAAAGTATTTATGCTAAGTCGCTCTAACAGAAATAATGTATGCCCAGAAAAGCACATAAACATACAAATTTACCCTGAGCAAAGGTGAGCAAAGTCATGAATTTTAACTATTTATACAATGGAAATGTATACATGTACATGTCTTTATTATTTCATCAACTTAGTACCGAGGCATTACAATGTTGGGTTATATCAACATCTGCTTGTCACCTGATTTAACACTTGTTGACATTTTTTTGTGAATGATTTGTAATATGATGTTCATCATAAACAGTGATGAGTCATGATGAGTTTCAGTACCATCTCCAATAAATGTATGCTTTTCATTAAGAGAACGGTGTTTACTATTTATCCTTCTTCTCAACAATGTTTTAGCTAAATTTACATTCCTTAATTTGTTATTATTATTATTACTATTCAATTCATTGTGATATGTCAGGAATACTGAAAATGATCATTATTACTCAGAGATATAAGGAGATAAATAGACCTGCTTTCTACTACCTCATTACATAGAAATAATGTGAAAACTGAAAGTGCTTAAGGCAATGATGGTACTTCCAATCTGGGCATAGGCCAGTTAAATGTATGGTATTGATGCTTGTTGATTTTTGTCCTGGGGGTATTGATGAATGTAGGATATATCAATGATAAATATGAACAAGTGGGATTCCTTAAAATAGTAGTTATATTTATTTCAACAGACTTTATTAAGACAAAACAGAAATATTGAGTTTGAACTATTTATGTGTACAGAGTGTTTGCATGTTATGAAGATAAACAATTGCATTGGTTCATACTACTCCAGGAAATGTATAGTTTATACAAATGTTTTTTGCAGACTAAGGATTCAATATTGAGGCATTGTTTTTCACAGTGGCAATTTGTTGAAATAAAAGAGGAAGAAGGTGATATATTTCTGAGTTTATTTGTCCACATTCTATATTGCGTGTCTTGATTTGTGTATGCATATTGAGAGTACTTCAACCAATCAGCACTATCATTGACAACATCAGGGATTAAATGGTGTTCCATCAAAGTTATCACCTAATCATGACAAAGGCTGTGCTTATATGGCTCTTCATAACAAATATTCAGAAAATGGTTCACTTTAATCATGTTTTACTGTACTCGTGAGGCATTCAAGTGACTCGGTAACATTGTTGAAGGTTCATGAAAAAATTGCATAGTTTGTGTATGAAATGTAGTTTATTCCTTCTACTGTACTAACCCTCTAACATGCACAAAATCCTGAAAAAAAATTCTCAAACCACAAAGAAATTTATGGTTTTCTTCGAGGGTGTCACTGTGCGACACCCTCTAACATTAAATTCTCCCAAACATTTTTGAATTTTCCCAACCGTTTTTTGCATGAAAAAAAGACAAGACAGGTTTTAAAAAATCTGTTAACACTTAAATGTTTGGAGTGGTATATAGAGCCAACTCCCTGCTTTGTGATGGTTTACATTCACCTAATATGTTATTAAATTATGATAACATAGTTGGGAGAATTATGGAATCGATTAGATTTTTGTATCATTAATAACGGTCTGTTTTCACTCAAAGTCAAACTTTCATATTATCTTTAATTTTACATCTAACATTGAAGTCACTACCTTAGCACCATTTTCTCTCATCTGAACAAAGTTACCAAGTCCCTTAATCGTCACATCGAAATCGTTATTTCCCTGAAACAAATGTAAGACCCGTAGTAGGAGTGTGATATAAAATACATGTATGAATGTATCTAAAAACAGCTACATTGAGGCCTAATTTATATTTCACATTTCACAAGAGTGAAATATCTCAATTTGTACGAAATTATGAAGAGATATAATACAAAATTACAACATTAGTACTTATAAAAATTAATAATGATGATGATAATTCTAATAACAGTACACCCCATACACATACACATACACACACATGCTCCACTTGTGCTCATACCAAAGAGATATCCTCCTTGCTCATATGCACACTTCTGTTTACGTAAACGTGTATTTGTATAATCAAAGAGATACCAGCTAATATCCTCCTTAATTTGGTATAATATATCTGTCTTTCTCCGACGTTCCCTCTGCAGCCTATACAGTTTCCCTTTCTCTCTCTGTCTCTCTCTCTCTCTATCTCTCTCTCTCTCTCTCTCTATTATATCTATCCTCTCTCTCTCTCCGGACCCCTTGTGTTTGTTTATCGTCTCGTTTGCTTTTGAAACTGTGCGACCTACCGTATCATAACCAACAATGTGGCATTCCTTTGACAAATACGCAATAATATTTCATACTTGTGTGCTTTTCGAGCCATATGCAGAATCGAACATGGTTCGCGATGGTACGGTTGCAAAGGTATTAAACGCTAATTCAACCGATATAATACCGACATAATACCCGTAGAAGGCCTTTTTACTATTCGTGCGCGATATAAATTATTCTGAACGAATTTTTATCCGTCTGGAGTGCATGTATTGGGTAAAGCTGAGAAATTACTACTATTCCATTAGATGACCGACACCATAGAACGGTACATCAATACATCAGTCAGCTTAATTAATGATGGGCAGGATGACTATGGTATACATGTATATCTTATTCTACGGTATGGCTTTTATTGATAGAGGGACACCTGCACGAGGTGAGATTAACACGCATAATATATATGTAGGCATCATAAGGAGGTGCATGGGTATTTGGAGAGAAAAAGGAAATTGATAGGGATATATATTAAGAGAGAAAGAGAAAGGGAGACAGAAAGAGAGAGAGAGAGAGAGAGA
>BEXV01000378.1:193726-211602 GCA_003118195.1 Hemicentrotus pulcherrimus
AAGCTATTTCAATCGTGCGAAAGCATTAAGTTGCAAGTAAAACAGGTCGCTTATCTAGCTATTTTTTCCTTTATTCACTACTGTGAGACAGAGAAAATTAGTTTAATAATCTTCATTAAAACGTGATCACAGTCGCAAACTTTTTAAATACAATAAATCAACCAAATATAGCACCAGCTATATCGATAATGTCTAAAATAAATACATTGACGTTTGGTTATAGATTTTACGTGTTAAAGAATTTAGGGAGAGTTGCAAGCCCTGAACAAAAGAACCATCCCATTAACCAACTACCAGTAATTACTATCATCAATTTATTCCTATGTCGCTTGATTGTTCCACAGGCACGACAACCTATCGTCTCATGGATGGTATGTATGAATCTGAAGGTCGAGTTGAAGTGATATCAACCGGCTTTCCTTTAGCTTCAATTTGTGACAGCCTTTGGGGAATCGAAGATGCGACTGTCATCTGTAAATATCTGAATTATACTGGAGCTGATCTAGCATTACTATCGGGATACTTTGGTGACGCTGGGAACGCATCTGCTTATGATGAATTGACTTGTACAGGGTTAGAGGACCATCTTCTTCAATGTAGCTACAGTGATGTGGGTTCTGAATGCCCACATTCTGAAAAAGGCGCAGGTGTTACATGTACAGCACAAGGTATGAAACACACCACCATGGTTCAAATACATGTTTTTATTGAGACCTCTCTCTTATAGAGGCTTTAAATCAAAACTCGCAATCGTGCTGTATTGCTGGGATATTGTGAAGCTTTGATTATACAATGTGTCCCCCCCAAAAATACATACTTTGAAATGGCTGCCGAATAAACAAAAAATGTATAAATACTGGGGGACAAGATTTATATGTATGGAAAGCTCATAAACTCAACTTTCATATGACTTTGAATAAAAACCTACACCCTACAATTCAGTTACCATTTACCTGAAGAATAAGTAGCCGACATCTTGGACATTCCTTTTTTCAACAAACCGTATTTGAATATTCAATTTACATAATCCCTACCCGGGTATTAAGTAAATCAACGAGATGTTCAACTGATCTTACAATAATTGAAATGTGTGGTGAAGGTTTTTATTCAAAGTCACGGACGTACAAAATCACAGTTTGTAACATGGAAATTACAGCATCTACCATCACCCCATCCTGACTCCCATGAACACACCACTGAGTCTACCAGGGAAAGTTACAATACTACAATACAAAAAATGCAATTCCTGTTCACTCATGCATAAAAGTTTGGTTTAATAAACAATGAAATTCACTCAGCAAATCATGAATGTATCATATCACCCTCAATTTTTGTGAGCTCCAAAGGATTTACCTCTCACAAAATAGAAGGTTAATTCCCGCGCAACCTAATTTTCATACCCTTTATAAAAGTGAGCAGAGCTCACCCAAGCATTAATTATTTTCGGACTTGTTGGTGTGATATGAAAGTTGAGTTAATGAGCTTTCCATACATTTTTTGTTATTCATCAGCCATTTCAAAAGTGTATAGTTTTTTTGGGGACGCACTGTAGAGGTCAAAAGACAGTACAAAGCTTTATTCTTTTGATCTGCTACACAGATTCATGGATGAAGAAGACAGTTCTTCTTAACTCTTAAACGATTTAACAATTAATTAAAATACATAATACAATTGCTGTTTTTCAAATCTAGGTTTTGATCTCGTGCGGTCTTCATTTAGATCGAGCTCTCTGAATATTACATAGCACACTTTATCCATTAGAATTTATTTAGTTTAGAGATTAAATGGTAATTTTTAAAACTGCCATTCATCTTTGAGCGATATATCCTTTTATATTTCTGCAGGAAGCCTTCGTTTAGCTAATGGGTCTGTACCTGGAGAGGGTCGCGTGGAGATTCTGGGAGAATCTGGAGACTGGGGTACAATATGTGATGATAGATGGGATAAGACCGATGCAGGAGTAGCATGTAGACAGCTAGGATACCCAGATGCTTTAGAAGCCATAGTCAACGTAGATTATCCCAACACACAGCCAGTCTTTGGTTCGGGATCTGGTCCTATTCTTCTCGATGGACTCAGTTGTGTTGGAAACGAGAGACATTTAAGAGATTGCCAGGTCACAAAAGGATGGGGTGTCCATGATTGTACACATGGCGAGGATGCAGGAGTAATATGCGATACAAAACGTGAGTGAAGCTTAACAATACAGTATTGAATATACAGACACACTGAAAGTAACACAGAGCAGAATGATGCCAATCATATTTTTAATTTTTTTTTATTATGACAAAAAACAAAAACAATTTGGGACTCGATTGGAATTTTATTGCCTATAAACGTCATTTGCATTTGTAGGATATCATTGGCAATATTTAACAGAAATTATGGTAAGTAAAGAATCTTCATGTGCCAATCAGATTTACGTAACGAAAACGATTTCTATATCATAATATAAATGATGTGAAATTAATGAAATACTTATCCATCTGTGAATTATTGGGAACAATTTCTAAAATATCAAACCACGCAATTTCTTGAAAATGCAGGCGTACAGAGCTGGTTTTTCTTAATGGCTGTATTTTACTTTTACTTGTGTAAACTGATATCAGAAAAACAAAGAAATGTCTATATTGACCCTTTTTGACTTACATCAAACAGTCTTTAGTTGTAATCAAAGTTTCGTGTATTACCTTGTCTCTCTTCTGTCTTCCATTTGTAATCTTTCTACCAATTATACCATTCGCTTTGCAGTGATTCGATTGGAAGGTGGTCAATACTCAAATCAAGGTCGAGTTGAGGTGTATCATGGTGGGACATGGGGTAGCATTTGTTCTTCACCCAGTTGGAATATTAAAGCTGCTCATGTTGCGTGTAAAGAACTTGGGTTTCCATTGGGAGCATTGGAAGCCATATCATTAGACCTTGGACCTTTTACAGTCGGAGAGGAAAGGCGAGTCTTACTGGACGAGGTGAACTGTTTTGGTAACGAGTCTCGCGTTGGAGATTGTGAGTCTTTAGGTTGGGCTAAGGTTCAAAGCTGTACCTCATATCCACATCATAATCAAGTTCAACGCGCTGCAGGTGTCACCTGTAACGGTAAGTATCATGAAGCAACATTTGTTAATTGATTGATAGTATTTATGATAAACATTACTTACTCTGCAGGATGATATACATGTATGAAAGAAAACATAATTATGAACCCAGTATTGTACTCCGCCACAGACTAAGGTTGAAATGTTGTATCTGTACACTATCACATTATTGAGCATCACGTGATCACATTCTCGGCCAATTACATTCTTACAAATACCCATACTAGCTAGACCCATGCATATTAATGAAAGAGAAAATCAGTAATCAGTCCGCCTGTTAAAGAGAAAAACACAATTTATCGAATTACCGCTACTGATTTTTAACGGAAAACCTTGCTTAATTATTATAAAAGAATTTTTGGGTACAAACAAAACATTAGTTTTATAGGAAAAATTGAAAGAGAGCAAGTTTGTACCCCTTTCCCTCCTGATAAGTGAATATTGAGATTGGATTATTTAAACTTAGATTTATTTCCTCCTATTCCACGTGGAACATTTAAGAGATATCGACGCTTCGATAGGCCGGCTGCACGCCTGGGTGGGCGGCGCGCCGAAGGGTCATGACAAGATTTGCAAGTTCTCGAGAGCCTATAAAACAGCTAGACCTCGAATATTAAAGCATTCGAATATAAAGGCAGTCTTTTATATTCCGAATAATAATATTATGTCTTGTTTACCAATGGTGTCCGCGATCGCACAAAGAAGATTTTAACACGTGAACCAATGGGGATCTGAGCACAATTAATTTATGCAGCCTGTTACCCGGGGCAACGGGCATCTTTAAAACGACTATTGACCGGTAGAAAGGTATGAGGGCACTTTTCAAAAGACTATTGACTGGTAAGAGGGTATGAAGGGAATGGCTAAAATCACGACTGCAATTTCGACAAATCAGATGGCTAGATTTTTACAGAGAGGTATATAGTATAATAACAAATAAAACATATCTCTGCAATTTTCCTGGTAAAGGTACAGTCATAAAGCAAGACACATCGGATTTCTTCGACCTGTCGTTGTCTAATGGTGACACTAACCTGCTGATATATATATATGCTTCAAGCCATGCTTGTTTTTTATCGTGGTTTATGTGTCTAATTATTGTGTAGATCCAACAAACGTCGTTAGACTTCTGAGTGGATCTAGCAGCTATGAAGGTGTGGTTCAATACCGAAATAGATCTGAAACTGGTTTGATATGTGATCCTAATTGGAGTGATAAAGAAGCAAATGTGACCTGTCGACAGCTAGGATACCAGTATGGACGAAGTGAAAAGCCAGTTTCACTTGGACCATTATCTGGAACCATCTTTTACTTGGACTATCACTGTAACGGAACTGAACAACACCTAGGAGATTGTCACTTCTCTCTGATCCTCGCCGAAGAATGCGACCCAATAAACCACATAGCTCAAGTCAAATGTGGACCTCCAAAAGGTAAGAAATAACACTTTTAAATCAAATAATTTTAATATTGATTGTGACTTTATCTCATAGTTCGAAGCAGTTTGCAGGTCAGCAAAAAGTCATCCTAGTTATTTTAGTAGACTGTGGTGGAATCTGACATGCAATAATATCCTTTTACTGGATTCTTTACAGAGTTCGATCTTCGCTTGAGGGGGAGCGACTACACTGAACAAGGCAGAGTGGAAGTGTATTTTAATAATGAATGGAGCTCTATCACCGATAATTTCTTCACTTATTATGAGCGAGATACAGCATGTCAACAGCTAGGGTATGAAGGAACATTTCATCACTACAATACGTACAGCTTATTTGAGAGAGGAACAGCCAGAATTGTCATCGATGATTTAGAGTGCTACTCATTTCACTACAAGATAACTGACTGTATAATTACTTTTACCGGTAATACTTCAGCAAACACTCATGATGATGAACTTGAAGTCGTCTGTGTTCCGCATGGTAGGTATCATCCCTGTTACTATGGAAACCTAATTAACACATTATGGGTCATCCATTTAAGGGAATCATCAGGCAAAACCGTAAAATGTCTGTAGGCCTTTACATGAATTTCATAATCATTTAACAGAGTAATTCGTCTGTGATCCATTTTAAACAGCAGTACTACATAATATACAAATAAAGAAGCAAGCTTCAGCAATCTATACCACTGGCACTCTACAAGAAAATGATATGCGTAAACGAAATACTGAGAAAGAGACTCTGAGACGATTCATATTGTGTTATAGTGTTTTGCCAAATAGTCTCAGTAATGAATCATTAGGTACATATACTGTTATTATTGTGTTATTTTCCACTAGTCTCGGTGATGAATCATTAGGTACATAAACAGTTATTATTGTGTATATTCCACTAGTCTCAGTGGCGAACCACCCTATCAGATTGATCAATGAGAAAGGTCAGATCAACAGGGAATATGGCAGAGTGGAGATTTTCCATGACGGTATCTGGGGATCAGTGTGTTATGATTACTTTAGAGATGCCGAGGTGAGTTGTTCTTTTGTGTTCCGAACAGTACTGTGATAAAATACCATGGCTTCATTTCAAAATATTTCTGATTGCTTCGTTTCAAACTTCAGTTATAAATATTGCACTGTACAATGTTAAATCAATACTCTTATCGATAATCTGCTAAATTCGCCGGGGGATTACTCATAAGTAAGGACGTCACCCTACATAATTATCTTCGACTGTCTAATAACGTTTTTTCCTCTTATCTCACGATTAGGATGGGGAAAAGAATACTGATTTAAAGAATTATCATATATTTCACTTACGTCATTATGAAGAGAAAAAGAAGCGAATCCATTATACAACAAGTCGTGTCGAAACATGTATTTTCAATGCGATACTTATTTATACATATTACGATGTCATGGCTATTTTGGACTTGTGGTACAATATTTTGATGGATAAACACGATCTAGTTTAACTTCAGAAATTTTGTTCTTGTTATCTTATTTATGTAAATGTATCATTAATTGTAATCGTTTATTTCACGTTCCTGATGAATGCGGCCCTTTTAAATGTAGCCTACTAAAGGAAATCTTGTATCGGAATCATTCCAGTCACGATATACAGGGTTGGGTGCATTCTAGTTTCTACACAATATTGAATCTTTCTGAATTCAATTATCACTTTTTTTTATTAAAATTTGATTGTCATTCAATCAATTGATATTGGCTATCTCTTCCATACTAATCCATAGTTAATCTGCAGAGAACTTGGATATAATGATGTCACTTATGTAAGAAGACTCCTTATAGAATTGTACTCCTTCTCTGATCCAAGTTGGGTTTGGTTTCGTTTGGAATCGTGCAATGATTTGTTTAGCATGCGGAATATACAGCATCTCTTCGAATGCCGCTTTACATCATGGGGTAACATCGATCAATGTTACAACAATCATTTCATTGGAGTACAGTGTATTGACAGCGTACCCACTTTAACAGGTAATAGAGATCACAGTGAATGGTCACGTAATCTCTTCCAGTTCAAATGATTCTACTCTTTTCATTTCATTCTCACCCATCGCCTCCGAGTCTCTCTCTCTCTCTCTCTCTCTCTATTTTAGCTCTACAGTGTGAGTCAAACAAAAGTTTACACCAAAATTGCTGATTATTAAAAAAAAATCATCCATGATCAGTAAATGATTATACTTCTCATGAAAGAGTGTTTTATCCCAAATTATTTGGTATCATTTTTGTGTGGTATGTGTTCACGCTATGATGAACAGTAGGCATCGTTTGTGAGAGTCCCGGGCGAGAGTGCAAAAGTTGTTTGTGTGATGTTTGAATACAACAATTGGGATTAGGGTATTAATTTGGTCTTTGCAGATCCAAATAACCTCCCTAACAAATTAATCACGCCACACATTCTAAATACCGAATGTCAACGAACATGTGTGCGCGCGCGCGCGTGTGCGTGTGTGTGTGTGTGTATAAATTTGCTTCTGCAAAAAGCATATGCAATTGCATTTCATTTGATACATTCAATTCATTCTCTCACTCCGCTAATCCGAACATAATACATACTGTAGGCCTCATTTGGCGCAAGTCGATTTTTGCACTCTCGCAAACAATGCCTCCTGTTCATCCAAGCGTGAACACATACCACACAAAAATGATACCAAATGATTTTGGATAAGACACTCTTTCATAATAATAATTTACTGTTCATAGACGATTTTTAAAATAATTCGCAATTTTCTAGGTGTAAACTTTTTTTTGACTCTCACGGTATATAAAATTATATAATTGAATTTAATTCATTCACCACTTTTATAAAAACATACAAAGTTAAATAATACAATAAAATATTTCTGGCAAACATAGATAAGCCAATAAAATGGAATGTACACTAAATCAACTTCCTGTCTTGTCTTCAAAAACATTCATTAATTAACATGTGTAAATCTCTCTTCTTGTCTTTTCCGCATTTGTTATTTTCATGTAATATATTGATATCAGTCGTTTTGAAACTTTTATATGTTGTTCGACTTTGTCTATTTTTAATGAAAGTATTAAATATAATAAATTGATCTGAACTGAACAATCGAAAATATTCAGTTCTATATAATATTCATTTATACCAGGATTCATACTATATTTATCGAGTTTCATTTCAATCAAATTCATTTTGACCTTCTTTATTGCTTCCAGATTTGATATTATCTTTTGACATACCTTAATTTTGACCTTTGACCGACCTACTCCGAAATCAAACTTAGGCTTTATTTTGATACCATGTACCTAATTCATATCAAATTGCATCAAAATTCGTCTAGCACTACTAAAGTTATCGAACCCAAACCGACTTTGTTACGACGGAATAAGGACAGACGAAAGGACGGTAGCGTTATTTCCCCCGCCGACTTTGTCAGCGAGGAAAAATTAATTGTAATGGTGCTCATTATTTCATCATATTTTGTATGTCCTAATTTGTTCGCTCTCTTTGCAGAAGCTACACTGTCGAATGCGAGTCCGACACAGGTTCCTGCAAGGACTAGACTGAATCAGTGGGAAGTCTTTTTGATAGCTGTTGCTTTCATCTTACCTTTGGTCTGTGTGGTTGGCTGTTGTTATCATCGGCATCGATCTAAATCAACAAATACACCTAGCAACGTAAACTACACATCTACAAACAATGGATCTGTGTCGGTAATTGTGACGTCACCACCACCTCCCTATGTCCCTTCTTCACCATCTCCTACGGAATTACCACCAAGCTATGATTCAGTAATCCAACCAACAAATCAAACCGATCAACCGGCTGATGACAACGTTACCCGTCCAGAAGACATGACTACCAATGATGCTAATAGCAGCATGCATTCATCGCTAACAACCATCAATGTCTCGAACGTGGTGGATCATTCAGATGCCAGGCCTATGAATCTAACAGAGGACAATAACACTAGTGATATTGACAATCATTCAGAAACCATCACCCCAAAGAACACTCATAATGTTGATGATGTTACCTTAGCGTCAAATGAAGCCCATGTGTAACATACCTGGCCCTGTCAAATTTGTTTATCGTCCCCTTTCTCTGCAAGAAGCAGTTAAGCAGACTCTTAGATGATGACGTTCATCCTCTGCTCCTGTAATATATATTGACTACATTATTACCATACAATGAGCTAACAATAAATCATAAAAAGAAAAAGGAAAATAGTGCATGTTGGTACATAAAGAAAGAAGGAGCAAATTACAATGAAGCTTCTTCATTGGTATTAAAAAAAACCTCTGAACTGCCATGCATTATGGCTCAAGACATGGCACACAGAAGATTTATTCATGTTGGGGACCGGGGGGAAATTCAATGAATTATTGATAATTTATTGCATTTCCTTTTTATTTATTTTTTTGCGGGAACTGCCCCTACCCTCGTCTCCGCTGCATACAGTCATGGTTCAGTGGCAAAGCAATGGCCTAGTAACTGTGAGGCCCCAGGATCAAAACCGTGCGACGGATGTGCTATAATAGTGCCCTTTTGTGGGGGCATTAACCCTAATTATTGTCATTTATGATTTAAGGGCGTAGGTCCCCTAGTTGATAAGCATAGTAGCATACACATGCTTTTGCAGTTACGCAAAACAAACACTGGCAAATTATTATTTGATACAATCTGAGAATGTATACTATTATCTAGATATATTAGAAATATATTATTGTCAAAATTATTCCATAAAATTGGGTAAAAAAAAATATTCCAACGTTATGAGCGACAGTGTATCAAATTACATTTTTAGTCAGCGAGTAGACAATGATCTTGTATTCAACAAAAACAGCAACAACTTAATATACTTTATAGAGGTTTATATGATTGTAATGAAAAGAATTTCATTTCATAAATCGATAGAGCATTTTTCATTTCATTACTTGAAGAAGGACCTTAGTGTATAGTTCTTGCGAAGCTTTAAAAATGTACAGCAAATTGTATTACCAGACTTTTAGTTTTATATTGCAGAAATAATACTTGTATTATATGAATAATTAATATTTAAATAATCTTGAAATATTGATAACCCCTCTTTTTTATTATTTAGACCCATACAAATAATATGAGGTCGAAATCGCAGTAGACGCAATACACCTTAACTATTATGAGATTGAAACATATTTGTGGATTACACCCATTAAGGAATTGAATTCAACAGGAAAGCCACAAATATGTTTCAATAATTTAAATTTCTCCCAGGAAACATTACATTTATATAGTATGAGATTGTTGATTAATGAGAAGATTTTTCTTCCTTCAATTTTTAGAGAAATAAAATAAAAATGACTGAAATTGTCTATTTGAAAATGTTAATTGTTTCAGCGCAGTACTTTTTAATTCAATAGTAAAAAAAAAAATGTCAGTGTCACAGGAATGAGGAAGAAAGAAGAGAGAGAGGGAGAGAGAGAGAGAGAGAGAGAGGGAGATGTTAGTATAAATTAATGGAATTGTTTGTCTAATGAATGCCGATCTGTCCAGTTCTTAGCCATTTTTAAAAATATCGTCAAACCTGGCAATTAATAGCTCATTTTTGTATATGAAGGTGGAGGTTGCAGTGAAATCAAATTTATTTTATGCTTGATTTTAATGTAATTTGTATTTTGTAAACAGTTGGTAAACAGGTAGAGTACATAGCTATACCTGAGTGCATGTGAATGGGTGAGTGTGATGATGTGTGTGGGGATGAATGTTCAATTCAATTCAATTCAATTTCGGTTCATTAATATCAACATATACAATATACAATGCAGTAGTCCAGGGACCAATAATGCAATGTTTACATAAAATGTGCATAAAAAACAGGAATGATCATATGAATGTACAATAAAAAATGATAAAAGATAAAGTTAACATTATTGTTCATACCTAAATATATAGAGAGAGAGAGAAAGAGAGAGAGAAAGGAAAATAATATATGGCAATTGTTAACATGAGATACATAGACTGAGAAAGTATACTAGCAGGTGTTTCTGTTGTGTGACAGGTAAGGCCGAATTATGTTGAATGGAATTATTACATTAAAATTATATCATTAAAGCATTTCATATAAAGTGATGTATAATGCCTACACAAATTCGTATAATTATTGAGTTTTTAAATAACATTTTAAATTGAAATTGAGTTACAATTATGTTATTGCATCAGAATTATACACGGTGGTTTATGAACAACTTTATAAGAAAATGAAGATCACTCAATAATAATGTGCACGAAATTTTAAATTTTGGATCGATTTTGAGTTCAATTAAACAAAGAAACAAAACAATAACTCTAAAGTTATTAAAAAGAAGAAAACAAAAAAGGATACATTACTTATTGTGTGCGCGCGTGCGTGACTGTGTGTGTGTGTGTGTGTGCGGGCGGGCGTGTGCGTGCGTCCGTGTGTTAGTCTTCGTTACCCCTCTCATTTCTATATATAATATTGTTCATTGTCATTTTTATGTTGTTTTTAAACAGAGCCTCGTTGTAAACCAGCCTATTTTAATGTTTTTAACAATGTTTCGTAATGATTATGTAGCTGAACAAGATACTCTGTATAAAGATGTGAAAATAAATAATTAAAATAAAAATAAAGAGAGAATGAGTCGTGATATTTGGAAGAGAATGAATGCAATGAGATACAGGAAGAGAATTAAACAAAAAAGGCTCAAAGGGGAGGAAGTAGCCTGGAAAGAACTAATATGTGTTAAATTGTGTTTAACAAGTGAGTACTTGTAGGAATTTTCAGGGTTTTTTGTTCATCATCAGCGCTAAAAAGAACCCGTATACAATGAATACAAAACATAAATAATATGACGTCCTATATACCAAACAGGTATGACGTATAAGTACGTGATCTGTACCATTTGTACTTTTAGCTGAGTGGAGCCCCGATGAAAATTTAAAGAAAAGAAAAGACTAAAACGTTTGGTAATTAGCAAAAATGTTTGTTAGCCAGCTGTCCGGTGCATATATAGGCATTATAATAAACATGATCCCATCCCCTTGAGATATGGTAGAATAAATTACACAAAAAAAGAACTGAGAACATCGAGTAACTTGATAAGGAAATTATTATGCCTTGAAAATAAAATATCAGTGGAAAGTAGCATACATAACCATTGGAGAGATTCCATGTATACAGGCCTGCATGTATACAAACAACCTCAGATCATCCCAATTTGAATGTGAATGAAATCATTTACATGACAAATCATGGTAGCCTAGCTATAAATTCAATTACACCCTCATAACTATAATGAAGTGCAATCTCAGCTTAACGGCGAGAATCACACTGATTTCATAGATCTTGAGTTGGAAGTTATGTCAATGTGACTAAAACCTTTCTAGCTCTCACTCACCAAATGATTATGACAAGGCAATATGAATAAATAATGAGTCATGTAATTAATAGGCCTGCATTGAGATATGATAATGAACATGATGATGGTAAATGAGAAGGAGTATCATGCTCATATAGAAACGCAAATCGTTCATCCATATTCACCGTGCAATATCATCAGTCAAACAGTCGAACTCTAACCAGGGAGATGAAACATACTCACCTCACTGGTCTAACTATGAAACCTCACTCATGAAAATGCCATAAATGAGAACCCTTTTCCATCTTTTTCTTTCAGAGTGGGTTTTTAAAGAGGGCTTTGGTTTTTTTAAATGGGTTCCCCCATTTGAATATGTATGGCGCTATGATAACACCTCTTCAATCTCTTAAATAATACGAAGGTATTCAGGTGAGTAATCTAACACACACCTAGTATGGCCACGGCACAACCCTTAATAATTATAATTTGACTTGGGCTGGAACGACAACCTGACTGTGAATAGAAGCATACTACGAGCTTGGGTACTGGATGCTGATGTATGGGTAACACAAATAATATGTCTGCCATTCATATATTGCATTATTCTCTGATTGTAGGGACATGCTTTGTCTCTCATTATGCTGTAGCACAGAATAATACAGTCGGGCAAGGTAAGTGTATATTCAATTTCATGATCACATGTATTGTGCGGTACCTCCTTCTTCTTCTTCCAGTATGGTACAGTCCGCCGTTGGCGTATTATCGTACCTTGTGCTTGTCAAGTGCCGAGTGTACAGTGCAAGTAAAAAGGCTCTACAAGAATTCTATGTGCAGCTAAAAAACAGTCTGAAGCTCAACGGAGCTTAATGTCTTGCACCTTCTTCTTGAAAAGTTCCAAAGAGGTGCAATCGACGACAGCAGATGGTAAGGAGTTCCACAGTCGGATAGTATCTGGGTAGAATGTGGTTTGGAATAGCACAGTTCGGGCAAAGGGGACTTGGAACTTCTGTGGATTTCCACGGGTGCTGGGACCAACAACTGGTATGAAGTAGGTGACTGGAAGATCAACCAGGCCATGGAGAATGCTGTAAACCATGCCTACTTTCTGCTGAGCCCTTCTTTCCTGCAGACTTGCCCATTTAAGTTGATTCAGCATGGCTGAGACACTCCTTGTTCAGTACAATGCTATATAAGAGCATGTACGTGCCCCGTTTTCGATGTATATAGCTGCATCCATCTGCACGACACTGGTAGAAGACGAATGTCGCATGTGTAGGCCTACCATGGAAAAATCTGTCACTTCCATGAACGTGTGTCATGTCATGTATATACTAACTATGTTCTCCTCTGTGTTTCTAGTCATGAGTATAGTAGCCGCTTGTTTCAGGAAGCTCCCTTTTTATTGACAATCAAAACCCCTGAAATGTAAATATTATTAATCAAGAGACACCAATGATGATTACAGGAGTATAGCCTACCTGCATCAAATGGCGACCGTAAGCTTAAACAATTTGATGATAAAATGCAATAGTCGAACAATTACTGTAGGCCTACCGTACGCATACTATTAAAAACATACAAATATTTCTTCAAAGCGCTTTTATGTGGAACATCGTCAATGAATGTATGCATGAAGCACTATAAACCAAGAATATGACTCAAGTATGATCGCAGTGGCGTACGGAGAATAAAGGGGGGGGGGAGGGGGGGGTGTTTGAATCAAGCACTGAATTCAATGACCGGGGTAATAATATAAGCCCTTAGAGACATTAAATTTTTTGATAAGCGCTATATAAAAGCTAAATATTATTATTATTTGAAATTTGGTTATTACGTACAGTGACCCGGCGACGAGGAAGCAAAGCTACATTGGGGTTTTGTTTTTCCGGGGGGGGGGGGGCACAATGCAATTTGGAATACGATTTTCTTTTCTTATTCAAGTTCCAGCGGTGGTGGTCGCTATAAGAAGCAAAATTGTCACTTTGTTGTTCACTGCGTCAAATTGTTAAAGATTCATACATGACATGTTATGAGTGTTTGTGTGTATAGTATATACATGTATATATACAGTGCGTCCCAGAAAAAACGAAACCGAGATTTATCGATGATTTATTATAACTTAATCACAATTATAATTGTTAAATGACACATGTTTGGAAAGCTTAGATCCTCCTCTTTCAGTTGATGCAACTCATACAATGCACTTTTTACGCATGAGTGTTTAAAATGAATTTGAAGAGAGGAAACCAAATAGTCATTAGGCGGACGATATCTGAATTTCAAAGAGAAAATCACATTTCTAGAAAGTTGAGTTTCCGCCCGTTCATATGACACCTTAGTTAGGAAAAATGGAATTAACAAAAGACTTTACTCCGTTTTGTTGACAATCAGCCATGCATGAAGTCTTTCGTCTACGGCCGAATGTCAACAAAACGGAGGTTAAGTCTTTTGTCAATTCTGCTTATTGCTACGACAGGCAGTCAGTGAACACGAATTCGTTTGATAAAATTATGGAAATGCAAGCAGTACTTTAAACAAACAGAACTTTGTCATTCCTTGCTCATTTTTCGTGGTTGTGCTGTCGTATGAAAGGGCAAAAACTCAACTTTCTAGAAATGTGATTTTCTTTTTGAAATTCAGAAACCGTCCGCCAAATAACTTTTGGTTTCCTCTCTTCAAATTCATTTTTATGCGTGAAATATGCATTATACGAGTTGCATCAAACGAAAGAAGAGGATTTAAGTTTTCCAAACATGTGTCATTTATCAATTATAATTGTGATTAAGTTATAATAAAACATTGATAATTCTCGGTTTCGTTTTTTCTGGGACGCACTGTATATGAATAAATACAGTGTGAGTCAAATAAGAGTCCACCTAGAAAATTGCTAATTATTTTAAAAATGATTATGAACAGTAAATTATCATACATCCTATGAAAGAGTTATTTATCCCAAATCGTTTAGTATCATATTTGTGTGGTATATGTTTACGCTTGGATAAACAGGGGCATTGTTTGCGAGAATGCAGAAATTGATTTGCGCCAAAGTTGCTTATGTGATGTTTGAATAAAACAATTGGGATTTGGGTTTTAAGTCGGTCTTTGCAGATCCAAATAACATCCCTAACAACGTTAATCATGCCACACATATCGAATATAAATTGTCACATATCAAAGAACATTTGTGCGTGCGTGTGTGTGTGTGTGTGACTTTGCTTCTGCACAAAGCATAAAATTATGATATTTGATACATTCAATTCATTCTCTCACTTTAACACATCACATATTAAGCAACTTTGGCGCAAGTCGATTTTTGCACTCTCGCAAAAAATGCCTTCTGTACATCCACGCATGAACACATACCAGACGAAAATGATACTAATTGATTTGGGATAAAACACTCTTTCCTAAGATGTAAAAAATTTACTGTTCATAGATGATTCTTAAAATAGCAATTTTCTAGGTGTAATTTTTTTTGGACTCACACGGTATATATGATTAACTGAAATAAAAACAAATCACATCAAAATCCAAGGACAAACAGTCCGAAGACTGACACCTGTCTTGGGTACAATGAACACTATTTTAATCAAGTATACATAATAAAACGGCAGCTACGAATACACAAATAAGTTACATAAGTTAAAATATCAAACGACTATCATCACATCATGTGAACATGGATAATTATGAATGAAATTGGTTACCTGAAGCACGTGAGGGACGTGATAGAGAAGGACTGGAATCAAGCCGCTCTCCTTTGACCCCATGCTCCAAGCCGCCGAAAAGTTATGCGCTAATCTGCAACTGTTGACCATGGTGGTGAGATAAAAGAGCGCATGTAATTTCAGGACTTAGAATTCCTACATCAGAAAATGGTATCCCATGTACAGCAACTGTTCGCTGTCCCTTTCAATGATTTCTCATCCATTGTTGAATATGCAAAGAGTAGAACAAGCGAACACAAACTTGTGTAATTCCATCCTTTTTTAAACTTCAAAATATTTTTAAAAACACGCGAAAGCACGCATTAGCAAACTTAATGTTATTGAAGATTGTAAATCATGAATTAAATAACGGACATAAAAACATGCACATAATTAGCGCATTATCCTAAAATATTGAGTTTTAATCAAGATCTTATTTTTCTTTTACCAACTCTGGCACACAAATTATAGGAAGGACGGAGTACTAAATCTGAAAATTTGTTTGATGCACAATTCCCAATACAATCCCCATATAAAGTTTTTGATTTACACTTTTGGCGGTAATTTAATATTTTGTAATAAATGTAAAACTGGTGCCTGCATGGCTTCTGAAAGTTCCCGCAGTGGAAGTGCGGTTCGGAGCATTGAACTTCAAGGCCAGGTGGAATGTTACATATCCCATTGTTACGCTTTAGAACTCACGAATGTGTTTGAATAAATTAAAAGAGTTTCGCCTCCTTTCTTTCATCTCCCTGCCTGAAGGGTTCCGTTTTGGCAAAATGTTCCGTCAGGGGCGAATTTTTTCATTTTTCTAATGGGACAAAGGTGCCATTCTAGAATCAAAATTTCCATACCGGTATTCGGTTCTTAAAGTGGCCCATCAGAGATGTCATTATTATTTTCAAGTGACGTAAAGTGGCCTGCATGGATAGACGTATCAGATCAAATGTTGTGGAAATACTTAAATACACAATCCTTGATTCTAGTATATCTATCCTTTAATTACACGTATAAGACTAATATGTACTAGTTAGCAATACAACACTTCTGCTGATTGTATTAAATTATCAAATATAATCTTTGGTACAACCCCTTATTCTTGATCAAATAACTTTCACACAAATAATATGCCCAAATTAAACATGTTTATTCCCCCAACATGACTTAAATATTATATATATTATGCTAATTTTCTTTCATTTGGCAGTACCTATATCGACACGATGCGCCATTGCTGTAGCGCATGCGCATATGCTCTCACAACCGAAAAATGCTTAACCCCCCAACACCAAAGCCCTGATTTGTTACAGTATATAGTATATAGGATTTACTGAAATCAAAGCAAAGCACACAAAAAAGAACAAGAACAAACAGTCCAAAGACTAACAACTGTCTTGGGTATTACTTACCATATAAAATTTAAATCATGTATACATAATAAAATGGCAGCAACGATTACATATTATTAAATACGTTACATCAATATCAAATAACTATCATCACATCATTTGAAAATGGACAATAATGAATGAATTCGGTTACCTAAAGTGTTCCGTTTTGGCAACATGTTCCGTCAGGGGCGAAATTTTTCATTTTTCTAATGGGACAAAGGTGCCCTTCTAGAACCAAAATTGCCATACCGGTATTCGGTTCTTAAAGTGGCCCATCAGGGATGTCATTATTATTTTCAAGTCACGTAAAGTGCCCCGTCATGGTGAACAATTCTCAGAGCCATTATCGACCTACTATCGCGTTAGTTCACCGCCCACCCCCTCCCTCTTTGACTACACACTCTCATTCTCCATCTTCCCCTTTGAATCATTTTTATGTCATTTTCATTGACATATCAAATAGAGATTCCTTATTATTTATATTTTACCACTAGCGAATAGGTATTAGCTTGAAGCCTGTTTATTTCTTTGCAGAAGTCTTATAACATATTAATGTAAGCGTATATGCTTCAACACAACTAACCAACCCTTATTAACCTTTATATTTATCACAATTCGTGGTATTTCACAATACCCTTAATAAAAATTTGATTAAAGTTGAGAACTTATACGTTCGCTCTTACAGAATTAGGAAGCAAGAATTGAGGAAAAGCGAAACATATCTAAACAGGAAGTGTGATGCTGCACGATCCTGTACAAGATTTAGTTTTATATTCTTCTTTATTATTTTCATTTAATACATATGTAAATCATACAAACTTCATTTTGAATTAGAATACATAACATAATAAAACAAAGTACAAAAACAAAGTACAATCAAATTAATTATATATTGAATGAA
>BEXV01000379.1:16733-32158 GCA_003118195.1 Hemicentrotus pulcherrimus
ACTGTACGATAAATCTCCCATGAATGTATTTTACATGATTAAATTTGGTTGGTTTGAAGATGAGGATGATGGGATCATGTTTTTAATACATTGCAGATTACTAAAGAAACAGATATATCACACATAAATACCATTATTTTATGTTAATTTGTTTTATTATGTAAAGTCTGTTAAATTCTCTTTCTTTATTTGATCTTTGAATTGTACAGGGTCCCTCAGAGGAACTTTGTCACTAAGAGAGCTTTAACCTGTTCAGATAAACCGAATATATATTTAAACAGTGCATTCATCATTTGTGATGTTATGATTCTGTATTCATTTTGTCTTGTTTTTACTTTGAAAATGAACAAACAACAGACACATGTATGATTTAATTAGCCTATAGTATTCGTTTAATTCTGTTGAAAGGTATGTATAAGACACATCCGTATTCCTTGACATTGAATAGAATACTGCATCAATGTCTGGGGAAACGTAAATGACTCAGTTAAATATTATGCCCTACACTCCCCACATTTAGTCTTGCTTGTGTAACAAGTCAAAATTGAACTATGTCATGGTAAAAAGACCAATTCAATATCTAGCTGTTTTGATCAATAAATAACCAAGTACTCATCAGGAAGTGAGCAGGAAGAAACAAAGGAGTCAATGTGTTTACAAACTTTGTAGTTCGAAGAAGTATTATTCACACATATTCTGAGTAAAAGCTATAACACACTGCACTTGTCACTTTAGCCTAAACATTCCACAGCTATGAGAAAGTTTATGACGTACATAGCGGTCACTTGATCGAGATGATTTGGATGTTACTATGTTATCTGCTAGGCTATTTGTATTCTTTAGGAGTTATAGTTTACTAATTTGTTGTTGAGGTTAACTCTTGATCATCATATTTGGAGAAACAGTAATGTTGTAAAATAATATTGTGAGAGTTATTCATTTGCGGTTAAAGTAATTGAATCGTCTTCATTTTTGTGTTTTAGAGTAAAAATTCCAATGCTTTGTAATTATTATTCCTTTAAGTGCTGTCAAAAAACATGTCTGAAGGAGAGTACCATAAGAGGATCCGGTCCTCTAGACCGGAATGCCAGAGTGAGTGGTTATTATATAAACCACTAATTCAACGGAATTCTAATGGGAGATTATATTTAATTGTTTAATAAAGTTCACTTGATGGTTGCATTCATTTATGTGTTGGATAACGATGGAAGAACTTAATTTGTGATTAGATACTGGTTATTTCCATGCAATAGTAATAACGTTTTAATCAATGGAATATAAACTACCTGTTTAACATTTACTATCATGAGTCTTCTTGACGTCATATTGTTGGAATCTTCATCTTAGAGTTGCAAATGAATATTTATGTTTATCCCTATTTTGTGTTTTTCAAACATGTTCTCATGATTTATATTTAATTGTTTCAACTTTGTATATTTATTCAGGTTGTTGCTTATTGTAACTTGTAACTAATATTAAATAAAACATCAAACCACACGTCAAGGAATGCTTTACACCATACTTGACAATCATGATAAAAGAAAGCAGTCATGCGACATTATACTTGAATACAGTCTAATGCATGGGCCATTTAGTAAGCTCAACTTTAATTATGACACGCCACACCCCCCCTTATATATATATATATATTTATATATATCTCTAAAGGAAAAATAGGAAAGAGAGACGATAATAATAATAAGTATAAGTACAACTCCTACTTATAATGAAAGAAAATGAATAGTGAGTCGATAAAGAAAGGAGAGGAAAAGAGGAAGCGAGGATGGGGAGTTAGAAACCAGCTGTCGAGATCAAACATACTGTGAAATGGGTTAGAAAGGGAAATAGAGGGCAGAGAGAAGAAGAGAGATAGAGAGAGAGGGGAGGATAGCTGTTTACTAAAAAAGTAACCACCCTCTCCCGCACGCATATTGTTGAGGCTTTGGGGCTACAGCTCCATTCCCTAAACGCCCCTCCCCCTCCCCCTCAAAAAAATGGGGAGAAAAAGAAGAAAAAGGTAGAGACAAAAGAAAAATGTATCACGTGTATTGCGGCTTCGCAATATTGATCGTATATATATATACAGAGATATTATGATGTGTCTCTTGTTTTAGGGGGTTAGGGATATCTATGCCAAAAGTAAAAAACAAATCAAGTTTGCTCATAAACCCCCCCCCCCTTTTTTTTTTCTTCTTTCTATTTACTCTTCCACATGGTTCCTTTGTTAATTATCAATATAATCATGTTCACAAAAGATCGATACATGCATTACATGACTTGTCATGATATACATGTAGAGCAAAGAATAACATGTTACCAAATAACGCCGACAACAAGGTGACATTTCAGTTAATAAATTTGACAAAATATAATGTGCACACCAATTCTATAACATAACGAAACAAACAAGCAAACTGAACAAAGACACTCAGAAACCTTTTTTTTTCAAAGGAAATAAATTTTTCACGAAATTATTTTCTTTACTGAACTTTATTTTTGCTAAATATTTCCGAAATGTTAAGACTTCTAAAAAATTGCCTAAATGATCATTTGCATTAATACCAAAGATTGTGATAGGCTATTCAAGAAGTCAGCCTCTTCCTAAAAAATGTTGAAAGGGTAATACGCGAAAAAATTTGGGAGGCGCAAAAACTGTCTAATACTAATGATGAGAAGACTTAAGAGAAAAGGGGTGCTCAATAAGCTCGGATTTGTTATATGTTATGTTTCTCTTTGCCTCCATGCTTGTAATAATAGTGCTCTAAAAATGCAATGTTCAGTATATAGAACACGTGAAGTATTCTACCTCGGTCGCTATGCAACCTCGCAAGATAAGATATACAATTTCCTGAGGGCGTCGTTAGCAACATGATGGGGGAAAAAAGCGAATACCTGCAAATTTTTCCTCATTTCTACTCGAGTAGTTGAATGTTCATGGGTATATATTTAGTATGTAACTCAAAGAGTAGAAAGAAGATTGTGGAACTTATTCATAGGGTAAAAAAATTGTTTCCGCCCGGGCTCGAACCGGGGACCTTGCGCGTGTGAGGCGCACGTGATAACCACTACACTACGAAAACGTTCCTGTCCATTACGGGGAAATAATAACAATATATAGCATAAACAGTACTCTAAATTGCTCTTTCCTGCTCTGTACACTCAGTTCTTTGTTAGTGCGCATTACCCAGAATGCAATAAACATTGGGCTGAAGAAAAAATATACAAGGGATCATCTAGCATGGCGTCTTTTCCAGACCAAGCTTCACTTATCCCAAAGAGGTGATTTTTATACCATTCCTCTTGCACTTTAAGCACCCAGTTCAGTTAAGTTTGAGTTAGCTGTGTTCGTAGTTATCAGTTATGATCAGATTTCTCGTTTCTAGGCACTTCAATATATCGCATTTTAACAGCTAGCATTGCCGTACGAGCTTGTATTTTGACCGAGCGAGAGAGTGGGAAGCCATTTTTTTGAGAGAGACGAGAATGGGAAGACATGTTGCAATGCACGTAACTGTCGGTTCTGTACGGAGTTATCCTGTGGGTGTGTTTTGAACCATTTTTTCATCAAAATGTGACAGTCTCAGTATATGAGTTGTAGTCCTGTGATTTGTAAGCTTTTATAAAAATTCAGTGGTGTGATTTTTATGTGTATTGCTTTGTTTTAAAAGACGAAAGACATCCTTTTCAAGGATTTGAAATGACCTGACTTGTTGAATTTGCTTGCACAAATGTTTATGTTATTCGTCTGTTTTTTCACTGTATTTCTTCATAAAATTATTAAACCTTGTTCCCACAGTGTTCCTTGGTTAATACTTACTATGTTAAGGAGAAAATTGGGTCCATTGGTTCTTTTGCACATGAAGTGGTTATTCTTTCTTTCCACAGAAATGGCTTTGGGAAGTTCTAGCGACAGTTTTCTTAATGTATGGGACTGTACTAAAAAGTCACTAAAACCAGCTTTCTGTAGGACTATTCTGTACAAAATAATTCATTTAAAAAGTTTGCTTGGTTAAAAATAGCATTTTATACCTATTTTTTAAATTTTTATATGATTTTACTCTTCTCTTTGCAATTTTGCACTTGAATCATAAAACAATTTTCTTTGTGTTCACCTTGTTTCTTTTTTGCAGTGGACTATTGGCATGAAATGTCATAATTTTCATTGCATACGTGCTAAATTCAGCCCCCAAACAACTCTGTTTAAGTTCCACACATCATGGACAGCAATTCCTCAGCAGAAGAGGATAACTCAAGGTGAATAAAAAGTTGATCAATATGTTTTCCTCATCATTTTTGTAGGCTCCTTCCAGAAAATCTAGGGTCCAATTCATGGAAGATTTTGTTTCACCCTGTTATATTAACATGCAGTACAATTGTATCTGTTTGGTACATATGATGTCATGATTTGGGCTTTAATTAAGGTACATTCTACAAGTGATATGAAGGTAAATTGTGAAGAACAGGAAATCCTGAAGTCTGAACACTACATCATTTTATTTGGAGCTACAGGTCCAATTCCTATACTACTCACTATTACTTGTACTGTTTATTGCTTTGCAATCTTTACTATTTCCATGAGTTGTGTATAACATTAAATGATACTGGACCCTTTAGTCCAGTACCACTTTTTTCCCAAGTGGACTATATTCAAAACTATTAAAAAGATAGTTTATAAATATAACCCAACCGAATGCTGATCACTTTCACCAGTACCAGTTATTTATAATTTGATAATTCTTTATTTTTGTGGCATTATTATTCTGAATGGTGATTCTACATGTACATGATGTAGAGGGACTGACATAGACCAGATGGTTGATAATACACTATTTACCGAGGTATAAGTTAGGAATTTGCTATCGTTAACAATTTCTTTTTATTCCTTTTCCTTTTCTTCTGGGAAAATTACTTTGCCATGCAATATTGCTTGGCTGTTAATTGATTGAGAATTTGATCTACACCAAAAAATGATTAATATGAATGGTGTAGGCCTACATGTACATGTATGTCTGTATGCACTTGCAAGAAACAAACTATTCAATTGTTCTATATTTTTTTGTTGAATCTTTAAAATCACAACACTTTAGAAATTGTCAGCACTTTGGAAAAGTTTGCAAAATTCTTTTTTATTTCATAATTTTTGTTGTAAATAAGATGTAGCTTTTTAGGTGGGGATGCAAGTCTAGTAGTCTACAAAATATTTCTAAAATGAAAATTTTCAAGATTTTATGGGCTTGCAAATATGCTTGTTTTTTAAAGATGTACTTTCCGTTTTTCTGAAGTTTTTTAAAATGTTATATTCCTTCTTTATTTTTATTTTTTTTCTTCATTTTTTTTCTGTTCTTCTCCTTTCACTTCTGTATTTTTTTGTTAATTCTTCCTTATCTTTCTTTTCATTCTTTTTTTTCTCTCTTGTTCATATGTTTCCTCTAAATGTCTACTTGCTTTCATGAGTTAGGTATTGTTTGTTTTCTGAACTTTTCTATAGATTACTTTTCAATTGACCCATCTTGGAAAGTAACTATTGACCCATATTTGATTCTACACTTTGGTTGCTGTATAACTACCATTACATGTAGATGCATTGTGAATCAGTATCTAACTAACTTTCATTCATTTACTTCTAGTGCTGATGAAAATGCTTCACCGCAGCGGGATAGTAGCGATGAGGTGAACCACTCTGGCTCTGCCTCTGAATCAGAAGAGCACTCTGAAGCAGAGGCTGTCAGTCATTCGGAGGCACATTCTGCCTCTGGTTCGGACAATAATATGGAGGAGGAGGAGGAAGAGGAAGAAGAAGAGGAGGAGGAAGGAGATGGTGACGAAGATGATGATGACCAAGAAGAGCAAGAAGAAGAAGAAGAGGAAGAAGGGGATGGGGAAGAGGAGGAAGAAGAAGATGAGGATGAGAATCAAGATGAAGATGAGGAGGAAGAGGAGGAGGATGAAGATGGTGAAGCAGAAGATGAGGAAGGTAGCAACGATGATGGATCAGATGATTCAGGAAGCGATCACAAGTTAGGTGGACGTCGGCTCAGTCGAAAAGATAGCATGGAAGAACTGAAGATGGTAAGTCTCTTTGGGATTGTATTGTGCTACTGTGCCTGCTGATGCATTGCTGGCCTGAGAAGGATTGTTTGTCATGTTGTGGCTTGTGGCTTCAAAGGTGTTGCTGATTTGAGGCCATGATTTCCGATTGTATTTCCTTGATGATCTGCAAATTGCTGATGAAAAATTTCCTGGGATGAGCTCATTTGTAAGATGTTACAGTAGTCCTCCATGTATGTGTAGTAATTTCCCATTGCAAATTTTTTTTTTTTCTCATTTAGTATTAGGATCATAATTCTTGACCTATTCTTGGTGTTATTTGCTGCTTTTCAACTGAATATCAACTGATATTCCACTTATTACTCTGTACATGTACGTACATGTAGTGAATATTTTCTAATTTCTATGTATTTGAAAAAAATGTATATTATTCAAATCTTTTTTTTTTTTTCAATTTGCTGAGTTATCAACAGTTTTGCTTTCAGTCGTAATTTTAATGATTTTAATTTTAAAACCCTGACAGTCAATGAGGTCATTCAACATGCAAGTAGATGTTTTATTAATCTTTGATATTTTCATTTTTTATTTTATCTGGTCAAACATGAGAGTTGGGACAAAGGGGCATCTGTTTTCTTTCACATATTTTTAAGTTTACCTGCAAGACTCACTTGAGACAAAATAACTTGGTAACTGTTCATCCTAGATAGTGACCATACTTGGGTCCAAGATGCACTTGAGGAAGTTTCATGTTAAAGTGCTCTAAAGGGTCAAATGATAAGGTCAAAGTTCATATTTTAGAGTTTACCATAAAACCTTTTGTGAAAAAATAACTAGGGTAACTTTGATCCTATTGTGACCAAACTTGTGTCAGACATTTTTGGAGGACGTTAATGTTACAGTGTTGTTGAGGGTCACATGCTAAGGTCAAAGGTCATTTGGGGTCATACAGGTATGTACATATATGTAAAAGTTAACCTGCAAGTCTCTCTTGTGACAAATAACTTCTCTATTTCATGACTCTTTTTTATTTAACCATGACCAGTAATGATTAATCATAGAAAATTTGGTGTGCAAAATAATAATTTGATATACATGTTCACGCCAACCAGAATGATTTAATCGTATTTAGTACAATGATAAGAGTGAAATACGATAATAAGATATCACCTCTTATAATACGATTTTTTATTTTTGAAAACACATAAAAACAGAGGAATCGCATAGAAACATGTACAAGTAAACCCCTGCAACCCCATCAAAAACTTAGCATAACAATTTTCTCAGTAAATTTTATGAATTATGAAAGAGCAAACATTTTACTTGACGGTTCTTACCATTAAAACAAATTCTGAAATTTTCCTGGCCAGGGGCCGACGGACCAGTGGTAGTGCCGAGTTTTCGTGAAAATCTGATTTTTCTCTCTAAAATCTGATATATTTTGTTTGGGGATTTTTGTAAAAGGATACTCGGTCTGTTTTTTTGTGTGTAAAGAGGTTGGTATCTCTGAGTACACGTACATGTTCATGTAAAACTGAAAAAGCAAGGACAGTTGAAAATGTAGAAAATTTGAAATCTTGTTTGATTTAAAAAAAACTTCAGTTCCCACAATGGGACTGAACGAATTACAGGAGATTGATATTTTATATTTGTTTGGCCAAGAGAAATGTAAACACACAAACAAAATTTCTTGTGAAATGGCAACCTTTGAAAAATTCCACACTCATTAAAAATATATTATTTAGCTTGATATGAGAATATTCAGCTATTAGTTCATTTTCTTTCAAAATAATGTGGCAAGTACATGGATCATTGAAGGCACTTTGGAGAAAAAAACTTAAATTTATTTAAACAAATCTACGTAACAAGTAGGAGAGTTCTCCTGGAAATACATCACAATCCAATGACCGAATTGCCTGCAATTCTCATAAACATACATGTATTTAGTGATCCATATTTCAAATACTCGCACCTTTTTGATAATTGTCTGATTGATTTTCAAATTGCTCCATTCCGTTCCTTTTTTTTCCCGCTTTCATGCAAAAAAATCTTTGCAAAGGTTGGATTGTCCTTTAACCTTACACAGGTTGTGTCACCCTTGTCACCCAACAAATGAAGTACACTCTTGACCAATGAATGAGAGTGTAGTAATTTGCTCCTGAAATAATAGTGTCATAGTGTGGTCATTATTACATGTAAGTGGCATTTGCTTGTTCTTTAACAGATGTGGGAGGAGTACCCAGATATCTACGGTGTAAGAAGATCAGCAAGGTCAAGAAAAGAAGTAGACAGATTTCAAGTCATTAAGGTATGGACAAAGAAGAAGATTTGGAGTTGATGATGTGTTTTTTTTTTAGCATAGAATTAGATGTTATGTTGGGGTTAGTGCTCCAAAATCATGAATATCTTTTGCTACCTTGCAAAGGCATACGTGCAACAATGAAAAGGTGAAATCTTTATACATCTTGTAAAACATGTATGTCCCAGTATATGAAGTGGATCATGTTGCCCTAAGATAAACTATTAAAATATGTGTAGTTGTATCAAAAGATGAAATGCTCATTGATTGCTTTTCATATCATTACAGCAAGGATCAGACGAAGACGATGAGACGACACCTATGAAGCGACGAAGAAGTGCTAGTACCCCAAGCCGAGGAAGAGGAAGGCCCGGTAAAAGGTCAGTGTTTTAAAGTATGGGACTGGGTATGGCTAAGAGGAGTGAGGGAGACAACTTGCATATTCTTTTGTGCTATTGATGTACATGATTACAGTGACAACTATAAAAGATGCAACTGATAGGGAGGGCCGAGTGAAGTAACATACATACATGGGCAACACGCATTTATTATTATACCCACGCCGACGATGTCGGAGGGGATATAGTAATTATCCCCTCGCCGACGAAATCAGAGGGGATATAGTACAGTGCCGTGCGTGCGTACGTCCGTTCGTAAAAAAATTGGTTTCTGATCGATAAGTTCAGTAATGTTTGATGGATTTTAATTAAATTTGATATGAAGGTACCTTATATCAAATTACAGGGTAAGTTCAATTTTGGACTACGTAGGTCAAAGGTCATAGCTCATTAAATATGCATAAAAATACATCTGGTTTCAGATCAATAACTTCAGTAATGTTTGACGGATTATTATGAAATTTGATATGAAGGTACATGATATAAAAAAACAGGCTAAGTTCGATTGTGGAGTACCTAGGTCAAAGGTCATAGCTCATTAAATATGCGAATCTGGTTTCAGATCTATAGCTTTAGTATTGCTTCACGGATTTTAATGAAATTTGATATGAAGGTACATGATATCAAAATACAGGCTAAGTTCGATTTTGAAGTACCTAGGTCAAAGGTCATAGCTCATTAAATATGCGAATCTGGTTTCCAATCCATAACTTTAGTATTGCTTGACGGATTTTAATGAAATTTGATATAAAGGTACATGATATCAAAATACAGGCTAAGTTCGATTTTGAAGTACCTAGGTCAAAGGTCATAGCTCATTAAATATGCGAATATGGTTTCAGATCTATAGCTTTAGTATTGCTTGACGGATTTTAATGAAATTTGATATGAAGGTACATGATATCAAAATACAGGCCAAGTTCGTTTTGGAGTACCTAGGTCAAAGGTCATAGCTCATTAAATATGCGAATCTGGTTTCCAATCCATAACTTTAGTATTGCTTGACAGATTTTAATGAAATTTGATATGAAGGTTCATGGTATCAAAACGCAGCTTAAGTTCGATTTCGGAGAATGTAGGTCAAAGGTCATACCTCATTAAATATGCGAATCTGGGTTCCATTCAAGTTTCCAGACAAAATGTAATGAAATTTGATTTGAGGGTACATGGTATGAAAACACTGCCTGACTTCAATTTACGAGTATGTAGGTCAAAGGTGAAAGGTCATAGCTCATTAAATATGCAAAAACACCTAATTACATGTATGTATATGAAAATTTGGTTAACTTCCTTGCCTAGTAATATAATAGTATAGTCTAATGGAGGTAATTTGTTTTGACGTATTTAGGTCATTTGTACCCTGAGAGGGGATGCGACGCTTTGCGTTGACTTATGTTTGTAATGGCTTCATTTATGGTGTTCAATTTATATGTACAAATTGATTTTCTGTTGTCATGACATTGGCACTTGTTTCTGTAGATAATGTAATAGGATGATGGTCCAATTTCTTAGAGTCTTAGAGGTAAACTTTCGGTTACACATTACCCCAATTATTTTTTTAATTCTTGCGGAGTTTCTGTTTATTTGTATATGTTTCATATCTTATTTCTTCTTGTTGTGGGAACAGGTTGAGTGACACCTCTGACGACAATGACAACGACGATGAGGAGGGAAGCGAAGAATCAGACTTCAGCCCTTCGAACAAGAAGGCTGGCAACATGAGAAAGAAAAGGCCGGTGAAGAAAAAGGGTGAGCAGGAATACTTTCAAAACAAAAGAGTTAAAGGAATATTATAGGATCAAATTCGTGTACATGTACATACCATGTAAGGTAGGATAGTCTCTACATAATGCCCCAAAAGCTCATATGTCACAGAAATGAGATGTTCATTACTACTCGCCAAAAACTTTGGTTATCAGGCAGGACTGTTGAGATATAAGTATACACTGGTGTGTTTTATTTCAAGAAAATGATACCACTTTGTAGATTAGCCAACGATTGGAAGACAGATTAAGAGGACGAAGGAATCGCACTAAGTTAAAAATTGGCTATGAAGAAATTATTTGTGAAGTAAAAGTACAGATATGCTGTAATCAACCCTGTAAGTTCGGGCTTTGATCTGATCAGAAAATCAATGCGACACCCTTGCACCTTTTATCAGCAAAAAGTATAGATTCAATTTCAAAGACAATGGACAAAAAATGTGTTCCTACATTATAATCCAAGATGGCAGATCGCATGTTTTGCCTCTTCTCTTAGACTAATATTGTTGATTTCAAAGTCACGAAAAGGCACTAGATATCAACAAACATGGTCTACAACAACTCCAAACTACAAAATAACCCCAGCTATGCATGTTTTTTTAGCATTGAAAATTTTCTGTCATTTTTATTGATCGGCCTCCGATCTGATGAGCAGTTACAGGGTTAGCTGTTGTTGCTTGTGCTACACAGTAAATGAATGCTTACAATGCTCTGTCTGACCACACAATAAATCTGTTTTCCCATTATCACAGGGAGGCAGAATTCATCATCCAAAAAACCTGTGAAACATAAACACAAAAGCCTGTCGAGTGAAGACGATACCGACAGTGAGGATATCAAGAGGGCAGCATCAAGGCGGAAGGCAGCTGCTGGTGTGAGGTAAGATGAAATGTTGATCAGTGATGCAATTGCTAAAGAGCAATGTGCAATTAACCTCGAAATAATAATAATGATATAAGATAACATATATACATCCAACTCATTGTAAGAAGTCTTCCACTTTTATAGCAAGAGGTTTTGAGGCTGTAAGAATGTTTATGTTTTGAATCATATTTTTGGTAGAAATCAGTTACCTTATATTAACTAGGAAATGATCATTAACCAGCACTGCTTTTCTGTAATTTTTTTGGTTGTTGCATTTTTCCTTTGCCATACAAACAGTCGTGAAGACAAAATTATTAATCCAGTGACCAACATCGGTGTTTCTCAAAAGTCTAGTTAGCAATTGTTAGGACCAGGATGTAAAGCAGTCCTCTCTGATCTTATTTTCCTGATGAAATATGTTCAAATATATAAATAAATAAATAAATATTGTTCTGATTTTGTAATATGAGCAGTTACAAAGAAGACAGTGACCAAGCAACTGATTCTGATGAGATCATTGAAGCAGGCCCTGGTCAGGAGCAGGTCGATGATAACAGTGAGATGATCGAGAGAGTGCTCTGTCAACGGATTGGAAGACTAGGAAGTGAGTATACAGTACTATATCCTGAATTAACTGTAAATCTGGAGTTAACTTCTTGTTTGCCTTACAATATAAGTCACATAGATTGAAATAGAAATTGATATTACTATCTAGTTGATTGAGTCTCGTAACCATTGTGATAGATTCATGATGGATGAGCCACACCATCATTGGATACATTCTGCACCATTTTGGGGCTATTAGTAATATAAGTTTTGTCTTTAAATTTTTTTTTATTGGAACATTGGAATTTTTTTCTTGAACATGTCAGCCCCCCTCCCCCAACACAAAAGTGTGGGGGAGGGAAGGAAAAAGAAAGAAGAAAAAAAACACAAGTACATGTATAGAATAAAAAGAAACAAAAATATGATAACAAAATTATTATGTCCAATTTCATTATAAATATGAAAAAGAGGAAAATTGATATTTCATTTTGAAATGAATTGTATACAGTAGTGATGATTATATAAACTCTCTCCATTTCATGAATCACCGTAGACTTTATGAATGACTGTTTATCAATCCCAATTTACTCTACAACCAGAAACTGGAGGCATAACCACTGTGTACGCTGTGGAGACCGATGGCGATCCCAATGCTGACATAGACCTTGAGACGGAGGAGACAGAGAAACAGTACCTGATCAAGTGGAAGTCTTGGGCTCACATTCACAATACCTGGGAGTCCGAGGCTGGACTAAGGCAACAGAAGGTACGAGGGATGAAGAAATTGGAGAACTTTATTCAGAGGGAAGATGAGATAGAGCAATGGTAAGTGTCAAAGTGTCCACTGTGGCTGATTATGGGAGGGGGCGGGCAGCAGGATTAGTAGCCAGATGAGTTCATTCTCTTATGGAGTTGTGTAAAGGTTTTTAGTATACAGATGAGTACACTTGTATGTTGTCAGGACTTCTTAAAGTTGAAAATATGCATGTCATATACACGCATCATACAGTATGTCTATCAAACTTATAAGAATATATTAATGGGTTCTTGTGAAGCGCTCATGTCTGTCAAACTTGACACTCCCGGTGCTGCACAATTATTACCTGCCTTGCTCTAGAAATTCAAAGAATTTTTTTCCTACTGGCTACCCATTTACCTTTCCCTGGTCAAGTGTGGCAAATGTAGATAAATGTCTTACCAAAAGACATTAGTGTCGAGGCAGGACTCGAACAGCGGACCATCGGATTCATAGTCCGATGACTTATTCACTAGACCACGACACTTCTACAATTTATTTTTATTATTATTGAATATGTGTTGGTGAAAAGTACTGACCTTTATCAGTGATAGCAGGAGACCTTTTTACATTAAATTCGTTGTATCTTTTGTTGTTGTACAGGAAACGCATTGCATCTCCAGAGGACATAGAGTACTTTGAATGTCAATATGAGATGACCATGCAACTCTTTGAGCAATGCCAGAGAGTCGAGAGAGTCATAGGTGAGTACCTTATAGTACTGGATTGTTGTCATTACTAATTCATATTGTGCCATTATTTGAATTGTCTGAAATGTCTGCTACTGTTGATACATGTACATTTACTTTGACTTGTACATAAACATGCAGTTAGGGTTGGGTAAAAAGTTTCTATCCCTTTCCATGTCCTATCTTTTGATGTGCATTTCATACAAAGGAGAATAATGAAACTCTGGTGTAAGAGACTTTAAACATCCATTCCTCATATCTCATTGTCATTGTCAGTAGCAATGTAAAGTGAAAGACATTCAAATAGGCTGATTATATCCTTGTTGATTTGAGTAAGCATGGAATATGAAATACAGCAAATGAACACGTCTAGAGATAACTGGAATCTAGGTCTAATTTAATCTTGAGGTTTTCAAAAGAACAGTCTGCATTCATATTTCATCTGTAAGACTAGGGAGCAAAACGATACCTTGTATTTGATTTTTTAGCTCCATTTACTGAATGTTTACTTACTGTCATGATGTGAGTCACTGGAACCTTAAATATTTTGATAATAGATGAATATTAAGGAATGAATGAATTTGTGTTTCAGCTCACACAAACCAGAAGCAGCCAGGTGACTACCAGTCAGGTTACCCAGACTACTTTGTGAAGTGGCAGGGGCTTCCCTACGCTGACTGCACGTGGGAGGACGGAGAGCTCATCTCCAGGGACTTCCAGCACTGTATCGAAGACTACACAATACGCAGCAAGTCCCAGAAGATACCTGCTAGGAGTGCCAAGGTGAATATTTAAAAAAACAAAGAGCTTAAAAGAAGATTAGGGGCTATAGAGACCTGGGGGTGTTTCACACAACTTGTCATCAGTGACAAATGACAAATGACAAATGACAATTTGTCATTTGTCATTGTAAAAATGCTTTGTGGAATGGGTCCCTGGTTTTGTATAAAGATTATCAATACATCATGGACAGAAAACAAAACAAAAAAAAATGGAGAAGTTTTGTTTGTTTTGCCATCGTTTTTGTAACTTTTCCCCCGCAGCCTAAATATTGACTCTTTTCCATCTTTTTCAGGTGCTAAAAAGTAGACCCAGGTTTGCTGCTCTAAAGAAACAGCCTACGTACATAGGCACAGACGAGCTTGAACTGAGGGACTACCAGTTGGATGGTCTCAACTGGCTTGCACACTCCTGGTGCAAGTAAGTAGAAAAGATGAAAGGTCAACCAGAGATATCTTACCAAATGCATGGCATCGTGCCTAGCGTTATTTGGCAAGGATGGTGTTGCATTTGATGATTAAATCATTCTCAAGGGACGTAATTCTGATTATTTCTGATGTAAGAATGTACTGATGCAGCTATCTAAAGTAATAATCTTAGTTCATTCTGCACCATCACAATAGCTACAAGATGTTGCCAATATTTGTCATGAATGGTAGAATCAAAATGTGTATTCTCATGTGCAAATTATCAACTCTGTATCATATTTTCATAGTTCATGATATTAGTGACTTGAGCATCGCATTTTAATTATAGGACTTGTGTCTTATAAAGAGTTTCAATTTCTCCAAATCAATCACAACTCAATTTGCTTTGGCATCAGATGAAACTTTGTTCATAAAAGATGGGCAATTGTATCTTTGCTTTTGATCAGAAGACTTGCTATCATATTAGATCCATCACATCTCTATATAAGAGAGGTCACAACAGTGGAAGGAGACATTTTTGTACAATCTATCTTTTCTGCTTTTTACAATTTTTTCTTTGTAGGCGAAACAGTGTGATTCTTGCCGACGAAATGGGATTGGGGAAGACTATCCAAGTCATCTCATTCCTCTCCTATCTCTTCAACGTCCATCAACTGTACGGCCCATTCCTCATCGTGGTTCCGCTCTCCACCATGACGTCGTGGCAGAGGGAGTTTGAAGCCTGGGACAGCAAGATGAATGTTGTGGTGTACATTGGAGACATCAACAGCAGAAACAGTGTAAGTTTGTGTTTTATAATAATAATAATAATAATAAT
>BEXV01000379.1:41077-62994 GCA_003118195.1 Hemicentrotus pulcherrimus
CAGAACCTTGCAGTACACACCAATACTTATATGCTAGATGATCAACCTTTTCTGATCGATTCCACAACGTTTCTTTCACAATGCAATCACATGACCTTAACTGGCCTTTACCTTTAACTGAAGGCTGGAGTTAATAGTTTTCACTGATACTGCATTTGTTTGGGTTTTTGTTACTTTTACCATCACTGAGGTATTGTTTTTAATCATTTAATATGCATTCCAATATTGTTCAAATTTTTAAGTAATGAGTTTGAAAATTTCTTTTTATTTCACCATTTTGATAAACATCATAACATTAATTATATTTTCTATTCTTTATTAATAACTACTGTTATTTTTATTTGTTTGAGCAGGAGATGGACATTGATGCAATCCTGGAGAGAGCAGAGACGAGAGAACAGGAAGAGCCTGGAGGTGCAGGAGAAGAGCTTCTCTCACAATTCAAGGTTAGAGAATACACACTTTAAAGTAGTCACCCGAAGAATAAAAAATATTTTGAATTGATGCAAAATTCATATCATTGCGAAGGGGAGGCCTTACTGATCAAATATAAGAACTTCCCTCTTCAAAATTTATTTGGGGCCGGCAGTAATCATCTCTCCGAAATATTAATTTTGAGATCCAGATTTTCTTCCTTCAGTGATCCTGTGCAGAGCGTCAAGATTTGTGACGTCACATACAAGACACAGCTAGCCACAAAGCATTTTATGCCTTTCCATGATATCTTTATGATTTTTTAGCAAATTATCCAGGTTTTTTCAAGAGAAAATTTATCCGTCGATATATAATTTGTCCATAATTATCAGTTGTCATGAATTTTTTGTGGGTGACTACTTTAACACAGCACTCGCATTTACCAGTGTGGTCTATGTTCGTAGAGGGACCAATAACAAGTGGTTGGTTAAGAGTTGTTGTTTCTAAGGGGGACAGAGAGTAGTGGTTTTGTTTGACACTTTATGGACTATGGTTATGATATGTTCTTTACATCTATGTGTCAAAAAAAGGGAAAATTCATGAGTGACAAAAATGCTATTGGTACACTCATTAAAATTCCGCCTTCCAGCCATTAAGCTGAATCAGGCAATTTCTTTTAAATACAGATAGTGAAAATGAACTATACAATTAATTTTAGCATTCTCTTATAACATCTGCTTATATCTTTGCCTCCCCCCCCCCCCCCCCCNAAGCAAACTACACTTGAAATATAACAAATATCTTGTAGGTTAATTATAGATTCATAATAGATATGAACAGTCATGGTTTAAACTCACTACCAATGAGCTTCATCTGCATGTATTATGGAATAACAAACAGGTGGCCAACTTCAATGCAACCGAAGAGCCCGATGAGGAGGACGAGGGCAAGGACTGGGAGGACATTATCCCAGCATCAGAGAGGAGTAAGATCGAGGAGGAGGAGAAACAGAAGGAAGAAATGGCTCTTTATCTACCACCTAGGATAAGAAAACAAGTCAATAGGGTAAGCCTAGTCTTTGTCCATTGTCCGTATGTCCCGTTCTCTGATTGCATTATCTCAAGAACTGATTGATGGATCATGTATGTACCTTGCAGAGCCAATGAACTGATTAGATTTTAGGGTCATGAGGTCAAAGATCAAAGGGTCATACATGTATATTATGAAAAATAGCTTGTGATCACAATATTCTTAGAACTTGTTAAAGGTAATACAAAGTTTTGGGAAATTTTGAAAATTTGGTGGATACTGATTCTTTACAATTTTGATATATTTAAATGCCCCTGTGGATGTTTAGAAAAAATGAAAATAAAGATTTATTGGTACTCCCGATAAATTTTGATAAATTTCAAATAGAGCATACGGCCATACAATGGTAGCTGAGATCCTGAAAATTTTCAAAATATGTAGTTACCAAACGGGACTAGCTTATCGATCAAAATTAGTCAAGAAACATTGTTTTATAGCTTAATTAATATCTTGACCCTGAGAGGGCGCTTTACAACATAAAGAGTTTGTTATTAATAATTTCATAACTTTAGGCTCGATTTCAACAGCGACAGCGATCACTGCATATTGTAGGATCGCATGTGCTTCTAATATGTTCATTTAAACCAAATTCATGACCCCATACCAAAACTTTGTATTACCTTTAATGGATTACAATCAAACTTGAATTTAAAAATTGCTTTTGTTTTGGTTTGTAAAATCGCTCTATGGTGGAGGCATCATTTTCAACTGCGCGCAGTCGAAGGTTGATCTAGTTTGGAAATGTCTCTACCACAGATGTAATTTGTAATACTTGAAGGATCAGGTTTAGGGATCATTGTTTATGTATGTCTTTGATATCTTGAATACTTTTGCTGATACCATTGTACTTTGAGATGAATGGAATTTATTTTCAACCACGGCCCTGTTTCTTAAAACTTGTTATCAATAACAAATGCAAAAATTCTATGACAAATTTGCTCTCAGCCAATCAAATGCCTCTATTTCAGTAGCTTGTAACAGATATTGTAACTTGTTATCGATAAGAACTTTTATGAAACAGGACCCAGGTTTGGCTGAACATTTGAACATTGAGTGAAAATGAAATGGATAAGGTTTGCATTCACAGGTGAAAAACAAAGACATTGTCTGTATCATCACTAGATGAAATTACCTCAAGTTAAGATTGGCATGGACAAAAGATTTTAAAGCAAAAGCTGAAGGCCTAAGTCAGGTCACAAACTATGCATCAGTAATGTCTATACAATTGAAAACAAAGTTGTACACCTGAGTAATGCAATTATACAATTTTTAAAAGTATAATCATGCAGCAAAACACCAATTCTCAAGTTTGCTAATTTCCCTGTTTCAGATGACGTATCATGACAGTGATTCGGAAGCCTCGTTCAGTAGAAAGCGGAAGCGTGACATGGTGTCCAGTGCAAGCAGTGACTCTGATGATAGCGACAATGACAACCGCAAGTCAAAGAGACCTAGGGGGAGACCTCGGACAGTACCGAGAGATACTGTGCAAGGATTCTCTGATAGTGATATTAGAAGGTGAGATGGTAATGATGGTCACATAGTATTGACAATCCCAGTGATCCAATGTACTCGGGAAGACATTGTGGTTTGTGGAGATATGTATATTAAAGGGATTGGGTATCTTTGATTCTAAACAAAATCCTGGATTTAGCTCACGCTGCAATCATAATTATCAACCTTTAGGTCAGTCAGGAATCCAATGACTTTTACAAGCCAGCCTGTCTGATTATCAAAACATTTATGGTAGGAATTCGAAGTGTCAAAAACCCAGTTTTCCCAAAGGTTCTATTGGGGAAAATGAGTATGGTAAAACCAGTCATACAAAGATTCTTACTTTTTTAGGCTCTTCATGATCATTTTGAAGTGCAAATTTTTTAGGGCTTCAATATTACACCATATCACAGACACTGATAACACGTAGGGCCATGCATCTCAGATTTGACATTGTTAAGCGATGCCTTCAAGGTATTTGTTCAGGAAGAAGTATTGCTCAAACAACCAGTGTACTTTTTTTTAATCTCCCTAGAACGTTTCTATAGTACCTTACATTCAGGGATTCAATACCTTGTGTATGTTCAATGGTAGCTTCGTCAGATGGTTGATCAAATTTGTGAAACTGGAAACATTGTTAAACAATGCCTTTAAAGGATGCTTGTGTGAAAGAGCTCAGTGTTCAAGGCTACAATAAATACAGTTATCATTATTGAATGAACAAATTACCACTACATCTTGATACAAACTTTCTTCGGCATTTACAATCAAAATAATTTGCAATTCTTTGTGTGTACAAACAATTTAACTTTCCTCATAATGAATTTGATTATTTTACTATTTTGCTATCTTTTTTTTCTCTATTTTAGGTTTGTCAAAAGTTACAAGAAGTTTGGAGCACCACTTACAAGGTAAATCTCATACAGTTATCAATGTAATATAGTCCCAATTTACTTCTGAATAGTTTTAAATGTCATTTTCATGCACATCTGTATGAAGTTCTCATCCATGCTTCATTGCAATTCAGCATAATTTTCTTGATTTAAAAGGTGATGGACATCATAAATCTTCCTTACAAAAATTTGACTTTTGAAGCAAAGTTTGTTGCTGTCTCGACTGTTTTAACGGAAAGTAAATTGCACTCTGTAGAGTCCACAGTCCATTTTCTTGTGTTAGAAAGGGGATTTTTAGGCCCAAGGTAGAAACTATAGTGACATATAAATAATGTAAGTAAAGTTCAAATGCATGGTGCATTGTGGTGTAACATGAATCAAAGGTTACATTATCACTCATTTCAAATTATTTACAACTATCACAAGTATCTTGAAGGGAAATCCAACTTTAAAAGCACACTATTCTACATGAAAGCAGAAAAGTCAATAGACTTTCCATACATTGATTTGTGGACGAAATTACATTACTTCTTGCTCCTTTTGCTTACTCTAGGTTAGAGGCAATAGCAGGAGATGCAGAGCTTCAGGAGAAGGCCCAAGCAGACCTGAAGAGATTAGGCACTCTACTCCACGACAGCTGTGTCAAGGCTGTGGAGGAGTACAACGAAAGGCTCAAGGCTGACAATGACTTTGATGGTTAGTGATTGATCCAGCCAGTCTAGTCACACCAATTTTGATTACTCGAGTGAAGCTTACATAGTATTAAAAATTCATTGTGCAGAGAGGAGGCGCGATGGCTCAGTGGTAGAGCTGTGGTCTCATAACTGGGAGGTCCAAGGTTCGAAACCAAGTCAATGCGCTCGTGCCCTTTTGTAAGGCATTGATCCTCACTGCCAAGTCCCTCAGAGAGGACTTTAAGCCGTCGGTCCCCAGTTTTTTTACTTACAAGCATGTACTGTACATGCTTTCTTAGCAGTCGGGTAAAACAATCATCATCATCACCCTTGTTATTATGCAGTAACTAAACATGGTAAAGTTAAAGCTATCCAGATGTAAACTAAATAGCAAAATATGCATGCCCAGAAATAAACAGGGCCTGAGGCATAGTCATGACTTTTGTGGATGTCTTATTACTCCACAATTACACATTTTCCTACAGATTCAGTATGGGCTATTTACTTACACATGTAATTTAAGTTGTGATAGTTTTTGATGGATTTTAATAGAATTTATTCTTGATCATTACTTAAACCCAGGATAATTTGAATTGTGTCATTTAAATCATGGTCTGCTGTCCATAAATCTTTCATATCCAGGAGTCATATCTGTCATATTCCTTTTTTTATTTTGCCTGGCTATATCATGTTTCAATGCCTGTATAAACAAAATCAAATGAATTCTGTGATGATAACATTGTCTTCTTTTTGTCTTGAAATTTTCTTTTATTAGGTAAGAAACGAGGAGCTACTTTCAAGCTGTCCAATGTGACCATCAATGCACCTTCAGTGCTCAAGCATGAAGAAGAGAATGAACCCCTTGCCTCAATACCTGCCACAAAAGAGAAGAGGAAAAAGTGAGTGGATGATAGGCAAAGAAAAGAATGGTAGCAAGTGGGATGAGGGATAATTTATCAGTAATAGAATGCATGGAACACTTTCTTCTCATATTAATTTGCTTCTAAAAAATTATGATTTTTATTGAAACAAAGAGCTTGGTAATGGTTAAATAGCCATTGGTTAAACAGATGTCCATGCATGATTAATTAATGAGCTGTTTGAGATATTAACATATACTTCATGGGCTTATGTACATTATAAGATGCTCTATGTATATGCCAAGTTAAACATTTTTCACCACTCCACACCATGGTGGAAATCTGGGGGATGGGCAGTTTCCTCCCCTTGCCCCCTTCCCCAGCTGAAAAACCTCCAAAATAACCTGGCCTTTTTGTGGTTAATTGGATACCTGGTAGGATTGATTTCATGGAATACGCTGTGCTGATAACCATTCTCAGTGAGAGAGAGAGCAAAGGAGACGGCCACAAATCCAAACCCATTTGGAAGGGTATAGGGATGTCATTGTGTAGTAATGGTGTTATATTTGATATTTTTTGTAATGCACATATCCACAACGCAAGGTGCTCCACTATTACCCCAGCTCTAGCTAGCCTACCGATTTTGGTGTTCACACTCACAACGGTCGGGGAATTCCTTCCTACTGTTACCCATTAAACACCTGGATGGAGAGTGGCAAATGTTGATTAATGTCTTGCAAAATGACAGTAGCTGCACCCTGGTGTTCGAACCCACGCCTTTGGCATCTCCAGGTCTAGTATATTAACTGCTTCACTACGACGCATCTACTTGTGAAATATGCTGTATCAAAATGGTTTATCATGTTGTTATTGTCCTCCTTCGATTCATCGACGTAGATTTCAGCTGCATTCCAGATTACGCATCGTCCACTGGGACGTGGAGTGGGATGAGGATGATGATCACAATCTTCTCATCGGGATCTACGAGTATGGCCTGGGAAGCTGGGAGGCGATTAAGATGGACCCATCTCTCAACCTACATGATAAGGTATGTAACAGACAGAGCTGCCAACTAGTACGGATTTCCTTCCTTTATTTTGGTTGTTGCATTAATTTGAATAGAAGCCAATTTTTCATTGAAAACTGATGTGTTGTGATGACCTGAAAATCAATATTTAGCAACTTTGTGTGAGTAAAATCACCAAATATTTCAGATAATCATGTGCGCAAGCGTCAGTGCAATGCTGGCGTGCCGTTTTTTCAAGATTCATAGCGCTACATAGGAAATTACTGTTCTGAAGGTTGGCAGTTCTTAACAGATGTCTTGAATCAGATACTATGAGACCTTGATAATGCATGCAATTTTGGCGATGTGTGTGGAGAAAAATCATGGTAAAGATTTTAATATAGGAAAGAATATGTTAATTGGAGGTAATATGAAATGGATGGGATAGCATGGAAAGAAGATGGCACAGTTAAGTCCAGGTAACAACTTTCCTAAGTATTATATTTAGCTATTGTTATTATTTTGAAGGAATCTATTACAGGTATAGTAAAACCAATTACTCAAAGATTTTTACTTTTTTGAGGCACTTCATGATCATTTTGAAGCACAATTTATTTAGGGATTCAATATTACACCATATCACAGACACTGATAACACATAGGGCCATACATCTCAGAAGTAACATTGTTAAACGATGCCTATAATATATAATTGAGTGCTGATTGTCTGTTTCGTTTTTGTAGATCTTGTTAGCAGACCCAACCAAAAAGCCCCAAGCCAAGCAGCTACAGACCAGAGCTGAGAACCTGGTCAAGGTGCTGAGGAAAGAAACGTCAGCAAACAAAGCAGCTGAAAAGGTAACAATATGATAGATGGCCTTCCAGAATACTTCTTCCAGGGGGGCCTTTCACAAAACTTGTCATCAGTGACAAATGACAGTTTTTGTTATAAGCTACTGAAATCCTTGCTTCTGATTGGTTATCAACAGATTTGTTACTGATTTTTATCATTTGTCATTGAAAAATGGCTTTGTGAAAAGGGTCCCTGGTTTTGCAGTCTTCATGGACCCTGAACAAAGCATGATTTATGGGCTGCTACACTTGTGTGCATGTCATATTACCCAATCAATGAAATCATATTTTGTCACAATTAAGATGGCCCCAAGTTATGTGTTTGATAGTTACAGTATTTCTTTTAAAAGTGATTAAATGTGCATTTGCTGTTTCTCAAATGGTGTATTTTTCTTAAGGATACTTCATGAAATTGTAGTTTTGTAAGATAATAAGAAATGGCAGATATTTTTAGAAGTAATTGTTATTACACTATATTTTACTATAAATTCTTTGTCCATACAAACATGTTATTATAATGTATGAGGTATGTTTCAATAAATACTTTTTAAAAAAGAAAGAAAAAAAAGAATAAATCTTTAATTGTTTGATATTTCATTACTATCTTCAGGTCACACACAATGCCAGACCAAGGAAAGGGACCAAAGCAAAAGATGAAACGGAGGAGAAACAAAAGCCTGGCAGAAGGAAAAAAGGCGAAAACAAAGACAATGGCGAAGTCACAAACAAAAATGACTCTGATAAGGGGCCGAAGAAGAGGGGCCGCAAGCCTATGGACGAGAAGGAGAAGGAGAGGAGAAAAAAGGAGAGAGAGAAAGAGAAGGAGAAAGGCAAGGAGAACAAAAAGGAACCAAAGAAGAAGCAAGACAGGAAGACGAAGAAGGAGAAGGAAGAAGTGCACGTCAAGGATGAAGTGGAATCAGAGGAGGAGGATATGGAGTCGGAGAAGGAGGACGACGACGATGAAGAGAGGGAGATCGAGGAGGGAGAAATTGAAGAACCAAAGAAGGTAAGATACACTACTTTCTTCTCAATCCCCAAAAAGATTTATATGATAGACCTGGCATTTCAGGATATGCTAAAATTTGTAGGTGATTCTAGCATTTTAATCTACATGCCTACAAATGTACATCACAAACAGATAAATTAGTTTTTTTCATACAATGAAAGGCAATTGTTTTCCATGGTCATATTAAGTTTAGTTTCTTCAAGCATTCTACATATACTCTTCATTATCACAAGAAGTGTATATTTAATGTAGAATATTTTTGAGTTGCAACATGCAGATCTGCATGTGTCAGGCATCCTAGAAAACTTCAACACATTACCACGATCATTATGCCTACATGTTCTTGATTTCTAAGGAACGAAGATAACTGTACTTTCAATGTATTGTATGTTAACTCACAGAGCAAAGGAAACAAGAAAGGTGCTGCCAAGAGAAATATCCAGTCCATGCAAACGCCCGTTGTCTTCAATCCAACTGGAGAACTGGATGATCAGACATTCAGTGCTGTAAGTATACATTATGTCAGACAGATCATTCACAGTTTTCAAGCTAAATATTTGGCAACTGGTGTGACAGCTTCTTCAAAGGATGAATTTTGCCTGTATTGCACAAGACGTCAGATGGTATTTTATGGTAACATTGTTGATACATAAAGTAATGGATCCAAGCAATTGACATTAATTCATGATGTCAAAGATATGAAATTTGTACAGATTTTGATAACATTACATTAAAAAAAAACTTATGTTCGTATTCAGCATGACAATGATGGAACCATTTTCTTTTGTGATGGTGCAAAAGGACATTGTCTCCTTTAAATTATTGTTTGTAAAACAGTGAAAATATAGACATTTTCATTATGTTTTAGTCTGTTCATGACTTGCGTTTGTTGAAAATGGGGTTTAGGATCCAGTTGTTAAAAACATTTCTCTTATAGCCATAGTTGGAGTTTCTTGAAAATACAAAATGATTCTTTTAAAGCCCCTCTGCACTAGTCTGGCCAGGAGGGATAAGACCTCCCTGCATGATCACCGACAGGTGGTTATCTCATCAAATAGGCTCTCAATAAACATCAGAAAAAGAGGATCATGGGAGACCAATGGTCACCGATTAGGCATTGTTTTCTATAAAGAGGGAGCAAGTAGATATAACTAGTGTAGTGGGGCTTTAAATAGCTTTGGATAACCTGTTATGAAAAGATCATGTAGCCATTGATGTCTTTTTTAATCTTCAGTGCAAAGAGAGGATGAGACCAGTGAAGAGGGCTCTCAAGCTGTTGGACAACCCTCCAGAAGACGTCTCGGAGAAAGAGCAACTCAACCACACCAGACAATGCCTCCTCAAGATCGGAGACCGCATCAATGAATGCATTCAAGAGTTCAACGACCCTGACAAGATCCAAGAGTGGAAGGGGTAAGCTAGAGTGGGGAAGGACTAGAAATAAATTCATCTGGAGGACGTTTCACAAAGCCCTTTTTTCATTGACAAATGACAAAAATCAGTGACATATCTGCTGATAACCAATCAGAAGCAAGGAATTCACTAGCTAATAACTTGTCACTGATGACAAGTTTAGTGAAACACCCCCCAGGTCCAATGCAAAATGTTGGTCTCTGTGAAAGAAGATGGTTGTTTTGGGCTAAGTGGAATGTGTGATAGTTGTTAAACTGTGTGCGATTGCCATAGGTAGATCAGTACAGAACTCTTTTAGAGTTGTTGTGTATTATCGATGTGTTTCCAAGTTGAGTAAGATACATGCTACTTTGATAATTGCTCTGGGTTTGATTTTACTACCCTCACTGTATTCACCAAATTCTTAAACCTAAACCTAAAGTTAAACCCTTTTGTCACCCTAACCCTGTATCTTTCACAACATAAAGCCCAGAGCAGTTGTCACGGGAGCAATTGTCCCTTCACCATTTTCTAGAGGAATGTCTTCAGGTCCTTTCTTCAATATTATGGCTTTTCGAGTACAAACTTATCACTCAAGTCAGTTCTGACCAGAGAAAGACAGCTAAGGTCCAGTGACTCCAGTTTAGATATTTGTTTTTAATGTCAGTATCAAATAATACATACATTTTTGTTCAATCCTTTTGCTACATATCAGTCTTGTAACTTAAAATTTCAATATGAAGTTTTGTATTTTACACCATGATATAACCTATTGTTATTTGTATCATCTTTCTCCTGACAGAGACCTGTGGACGTTTGTAGCCATGTTCACAGAGTTTGATGCTAAGAAGCTCTACAGATTATATCGACATGCACATAAGAAGAGGGAGGAAGATGAGGTAATGTTTTACCGTCTAATACTGTTGATTAACTTACTTTCTGCATGTGTGTGCTTGTACCGACTCCTGGAACTTCTATTGTTTGATTAACGTTCATGCATTTCAAGACTGTCTAATGTTGCATATTTATTTATATTTCATGTGTGCTGAAGTCATAAAGACGAAGAGACCCAAGACTAGGATGTATAGCTAATTTAATTCAAGATCAAATTCAGCCCCCCCCCCCCTCTCCCATTAAAAAGTCATGAAACTTAAAAGGAATTCTTGGAATTGAGTTAAATTCATTCCATACAGTATTTTGAAAAAAATATGCTAAGATTTATCAATGAAGTGTATGCTAACTTTAATACCTCGTGGCTTCTTGTATTGACAGAGCAGTTATAAGGAAACAAATCATCCAAAATGATAATCATGTGTCGTTAAAGAAGGCTATTTCAGCATGAGCAAAGATTCGTCTGCATTCACACAAAGTTAATTACTAGGGGTTTGAATTGTCCAATTGTGATTGTATTCAGATATCTGTAGCACTACATTTAACATTTGGCTTCATTAACGATTACCACGCCCTCCTTTACTCACAAAGACAACAATTGATATTCACAAGAACATGTGAGACCACTACATTATTGAATGCTCATGGAAAATTGTTTAGTCTATTATTAGAAATATATGGGGGAAACGAGGTACCAGATAATTCCTTTATATGGTACTATAAAGGCTGATAGTGTACAAATTTGAAAAACACTATCAATAAAATCATATGGAGTATTTAAAGGAAGCCCATCTCGTACCTAGACTTCAAATGCTACTACTAATTTCTTTTAGCAAATTCTAAAATTGGACCGTAGCAGAAAAATCGACTTCAGAATTTTGATTTTTGTTTTGATTTTTGTTATTAAAAAAAAAAAAAATGTATCACACAAGAAGTTTACCTGAACTGCTATGTGAATACATGCCTTTTTTGTGTTTTGTAACTAACAAATCTACTCTATCGCTGTTGTGTTCTATGTGTGTGCTGTATAGCTCATTTGTACGGCACAGAGTTCCTGACTTTCCAATTTTGACTGATGTTAATATTATAGAGAAAAGGGAAGATTTAAAGCCAGAAAACAGAATAACTACGGTAAATGTTTTCTTTACCGATTAGTTAGAAACTAAAACTTCATCAGTTTTTCATCACATTCTGTTGAGATTTATAATGATAAATAGAGAGCAAACTAGATGCCTTAATATGACACTTGCCTGAAAAGCTATGTGCATGAAAATAGATAGTTGAGATTGCTTGTATGTATATACTTCACTTTGATAATGTAATTTATTTATAATTTCATGAATTTGAATATCAGTGTTTAGCATGACTGATATAGACATAGTTGGAACTATTGATGTTTATATGTTTTGTGTGAGAATCTAACTTTCAATGCCAAATTCTATTGGCCAAGATGTTGGATAAATAATTGAAACCATCCTTCTATAACAATGAAAGCATCATGATACAATGTTATTAAAGAGAGTTATTTTGCTGCATACTATTTCTAATCAACAAAAAGTAATATAATTAAAATGTATTTAATGAGCTATTTGAATTCAATATATTTATGATAAGAGAATCATTTAAAAAGAAGTTCATATACATTTACAATGTATTGTATATATATTTGTTTGCACCTAGCATGTACATGTAGAAGCTTACCGGTATATTGTCTTAGAAGTTGTAATGAAATTAGTTGTAACCTTTCATGTAGATTAGTGCTGTATTACTTTGGTTATTTCCATACAAAAAGGGCACATGAATCCTGATTGGCTATAATTTGTATGTATTTGTCTATTTTTTAAACATATATTTTTATTAGTAGACCTTCAATGAATTACCCTTGGATATCATTTAATTCTGAAATATCACAATAAATTTCATGTTGAAATATGAATGCATGATCTTAAACATCATCGCTAAATCTGGTTTAAAATTAGGGAAGGGGGGGGGGGTGAGGTGCTGTTTTTCCATGACCTGTTAGAATGCCTAGCACAAGGGCTCAGATTTCTAAAAAAAAACCTTTTTTTATAACTCTCACTAAAACCTTCTTTTTTTTTATTGCTTGCTATCACCCTCTGAAGTATTCAGAATAGAGCATAAATATTCCATATTTGAAAGAAATCTGTGAATGAAAATTAAGAAGGATTTATTTACCTTTGAAATACAGCACTAGTATAGTTCCCAGCATGAATATATATTATTTGATTTGTGTCTGTGTCATCAGTTGCTTAGCTTCTTTTTGTTATTGTATTTTGTCCCCTCCCCTTGTCATATGTGATGTGCAATGGATTAAACAAAACAAAACAAAAACAAACATGCATGGACGACAGGCAAAATCACACAATTCTGCTCCCTCCAAAAAGCGACAGGCTGATGGAGGCATACAGCGGGGTCGAGACGGAGCTCCGCATCACCAGGGCGGACCAGGCAACGTCAGAAGACCGCAAATGGCTGCTGATGGTCATAGCGACAGAGGAAGAGACAGGTAAGTCTCTTTGTTTTTGTCTCGAAAGTCACCTGCTTTTTGGGCACCAATTTCTGTATGTGACCTCATATCCCTTCTTAACCTTCTTATGTGCTCAAAGATATTTGACCCTGGTTGGATGTTGATTATTTGTGATTTTAATTGTGTTATGCGTCCCTTGTATATTTGAAATGGTTAGTGCATTATTTTTGTGATAATTGTTCTATACCAGAATAGTGTATGTCTTTATTAGCGCCATACCCCAAGATTAGCAAGTATTTCCTGTGTTTCAGCCACGTTGAATTCCAAGCATGCTTGGAAGTCACTTCCAAATTGTATGCATCAGCAACAACACAGTGCACTACAGTATATATATATCATAAACCATCACAAAAAATATATTTTCCAGTACGTTGTAGAATGTATTGAGATGACTGGTATAAAGAAGCAGATTGAAATTGAGGGTAGTGAGTCTTCTTCAGTTGTGTGATATTTTGATATTATAAGCAAGTAATTGTGTAAATACTATGGGCTGAATGATGATGATTCAAAGGCCTTTACGAAACGTGCTCCTCTGAGAAATGCTCCATGGTAATTGCCTACACTAACCAATGTTAAACTTGGACCCTAGACCCAACACTGTGACTAACCGTAACCTAATACCTAACCTTAAACCTAACCAAACACCCAAGTGCAGCCCTAATCCTAATCCTGTACTTTTTATGAAATAAAGACGGAGGAAATGTCGGGTCATGTGAACTCTAGGCCTGTATTCTTCAGCTCGAGGTTGCCAAATAACCCGCTATTTTACTTTCCCATTTGCAAATTAGCAAGTTAATTTCCAACTTCATCAGCCTGCAGTTGCAATTAGCAGGATATTTGGTCGAGAAAATATCCTGAGAAATCTTGATCTTGTTTCCAAAACATCCCACTATTTGGGATATAGGGGGCTAATTTGCTCCCGTCTGAGCTAGTTTGTGATGAGCGTATCAGTATGGTGAAGATGCAATTTCGACTTTCGGACTATCGGGATAATATCCCGAGTCTGAAAATTGTGAGTTATTTGTCAAACTCGAGCTGATGAGGACAGGCCTACTGAGAAGCCTTGTTCTCCAGGCATTTGTAGGAGTGAACCAAGTGTTGTCAGAAAAGGGGCATGTGCACTAGCAGTTGCACTAGCTGTAGAAACTAGAAAGTGATTATGTCTTTGTATCAATATGGAATTACATGTTTGATGTTGAGCAGAGAAGTATTGGTACAGTCAAACCTGTTTATAGCGACCGCCTATTAAAGAGAAACATGATAAGTGGTCTTTGTATACAGGTCCTTCAGTACATGTTTCAATGAGAAACCAATTTCAAGGGAAACAAAAATGTGGTCTTTGTAGACAGGTGGTCACTAAAGCAGGTTTGACTGTATTATGCTTATATTGTATGTGTGATTTTGAAGACAGCAGCATGTTGAAAGAAAGAAGAAGTGATATATTAGTCAGTTTTTCTTTCCTCTGTCCTTCCCTTTTGTTGCCTTACTTGCCAGTCTGTGTTGCCCAATATGCCAAGGTTTATCAAGTAGTCTTCCTCATTGGATATCGATGTCAAGCTTGGGCATTTCAGTTGACAGTACAATGTACAATATATCCAAAGCTTTCTATTTCTATACAAAATATGACTTCTGGTAAAGTGGTAACAAAAGGAAAAATATGCATGGAATACACAGAGGTTAATTTGGAATGTGTAGTGTACACTACAGAAAAAGTCAGGTTTATTTGCATATCTAAATGGATTTTTTAAAAATATGGTAATTTCATGATCAATTTGTGTACAACTTGTGTTAAATTGCATGTATTTTTGTGCTCCAGTCGCATTATTAGAAAAGTGATGCTGATTCCAACAAATTCAATGTCACTTTTTTGAGCTCCTCGTAATTACCCCATAAACATGGATTACTAGCTGGCTTCTTATTCACAAACACACAATGTGGAACAGAAGAGTTGTAGACCCTGCTCCCCATGGACTTGTTTCTTTGTTGCCAGCCTTATTATTTCTCATTGTGTGTCTGTTTGTTGAATATTTTTTGTTCCCAATTTATTTTTCATCCACTTAATGTGGCACAGTTTTGGTCAGCAACGGCACAGTTTTAATGACTGGTCCCAAGAACGGAGGGGGCCAGTCGATGGCCATGGTAGAGAGCATTACCGAGACAGGTAAGGCTCTCCCACTTACTTTACCCTCTCCCTCCTCCTCTACCCCTCCCCTTCCCCCCTTCCCCTCCCCCTCTTCACTCATTCTATCATAACATCATCCTAATCATAAGTAGCTCTGGCTCTTTTATGTGCTCTCTTGAATTCCATGCACATCATTATTTGAGGGTGGGACCATGGGTGTCAGGACTATAATTATGAACAAGCTTTTCACTCTGGGGCAGAGGGAGGGGGAGAAAACAGACTCATGAATTATAGAAGACATTTCATAAGGGTGATGGTGGTGGTGGTTAATTGTGAATTTTAGGGATCCATCTTTTAACCAATTACATTCATTTATAACTTCATTTGTGAGAAAATTACTTTCTATTTCATTTTTTAGATTTCATACCAAATAATACTCATCATATGACATGGCATTCTTTTCAATATCTGGAAATGTCCCCAATGCCCTAAAATGGCTTCAAGTTTCAGGCTATTTATAAATTGACAATATTTCAGGGGTGGATAATTTTGGGTTATGCACAATTTTGTAGCACTTCTCTCTTTTAGCCAACAAAATGTATCTCTTATTTTCAGTGCATGATTATCATTTAATATGGTTTGATAGGTTCAAACTACCACATGTATTATTTTTTCCGATGAAATCCCATACCTGTCTCGTAATGAATGAAATTTGTTGTTTCCTCTCAATATGGTACAGGATATCTTTCACAAAATGTTTGCATTCGTTTACATGTACTAGCCTGCCTCAGTATTTTAAATGGATATTTGCATGTCGTATATAAAGAAAAATTTTGCTGGTTTTCCCCACAAGCATGAAAATGTGGTTAATTAGAAACATTGTTTAGGTGTACATCTATATTGTGTATTGCACTTGAATGTACAATAGAGGTAAATAAGGGTTTTTACTCTTTAATGAGTCCAAATGTGGAGATGAGTAATCACTAATTTAATACATTATGGGATGTTACTATGTCATTAACATTCTAATAGTGTGTGATAAGGTAGAGGCTAAAAGATAATATACAAATTAAAGCTCAGAAAAAAATATATCATTTGTCTATGAGCGAGTGATTTGCATGCACTCTGGTGCTACAGCCTGAAATAAAGGATTTGGATACAACAACTCCAATATCTTTTTTGTAACATTTTGAGGTTGTTATATAATTATTTTAACAATTTTACACAAAACAACTTTTTTACCTCATTCAAGTGGTGTTTCTACATGTAGTGTTTTTTTTAGCTTTCTCTCATATATTTTTTTTTACTTTAGTTACCCGGTATGTAGATATGTAGTATGATGAGAATCGCTAGCAGTTGTATATGGTACCACACTGGCTTGTAACAATACATGCCAGGCAACGATAAATCTTCTTCTAAAAAATTTCTATAGTTTTGCACATTTAACCTGTCACCGTAAACATCTTTATTGCACTTTTTTATCTCTCTGCGTCGCCCATTTGTTTCTCCTAGTTACCATCTTGTTCTACAAGCTTTATACTGCCTCAGAGATTTAAAGTGTTATGAAGGATTGGAACAGTGTTTATGTTCTTTGAATAAACAAAACCAGTCTCCTTTCACCTAGTTTATGGGGTTTGGTTTAGGGCCTCATCTTGATCTGACGCCCGTTTTTATAACCCTCACCTTCCCCATTTAAGATGTCAGATATATGGGGGTTCGGCTATCAAGTGCAGTTCAAGAATGTTAGCACCTTGTTGAGAAATGCTCAGAGATTTATCATCCCACTTTAAAGGAACAGTTTGTAATAATAAATCATACATGTAGGTGAATATGTCTATTTTAAATTTAGCACCGTTCTTGATTTTATTACATAAGATAGTTTTAATCAGTTATAGATTAAAGTTGACAGATGTTCATGTAAAACTTTGGGAATTACTTTCAGACAATCTCAAAGTGAAAGCTTTGAACTGGATGAAACTCTAAAAATATGGATAATTGGATATGAGACAGTCTGTATCGGAAATAGAAATATTTAATGGCAATCCAACCCTGAAAGTTAAAAAATATGATAAACAGAATGATGAAAGTGTGAAATAAATTGCACCAATAATAAGAAAGTTTTGAATGTTTTAATATGGAGATCCCTAAGTCTATGAAAATCTCAAATTGGGAGTTTGGTCAGTGGATTGTGACATAACGGTGGATAACTTTTCTGTTTGTTGTGTTTAAAATATTGATTTCTGTTTTTCTCATTAGTGTCGTCTTCCTTGGGGTTCTCCTCAAAGTATTTTTATGGAAAGCATATCATTATGCTGTAGGTCTTCTAAGAAAAGAGCCTCCATTGAGTCATACATTTCTTGGTCCAATTTTATTGAAACTTTTACCAATCTTCTTCTCTGAATTTGTTGTTTCCTCTGGAGTAGTTTGCTATCAAAGTTGAATTCACCTGTAAAAGGTCTTATTGGGACTTTGATATGTACACTGTATTTAATGAACTACTGCAAGGAAAATCTTGTTAAATTGTAATATCCATGTAATATAGGCCAACAAATATGGGGATCGACAAGTATTGGAATGGTTTGTTTTCCATCAATATGACAAAGCAGAAAGATATTTTCCCATTGAAATGATACTTGATCCTTATAATCAGATTATGAGGAGGTTACTTGGGCGTCTGCCAACTTTGTATTTTTCATGGTGTCTTTTTCAAAAAAACATCTATCTCTGCTTGTGGTACATGGATTTTCAAGAAAAGCACATTCCTCATTGCCATAAACACTTATCTTTCATGGATTTATTTATGTATATTTTATGGGAAGATATGATTTTTGAAATGCAAACAAACAAGTTGAGATTGTAGAGGTACAAGTCTAATCACCCTGGCCCGTACATTGCATGGTATGTGGGATTCTGGGCTTATGTGGTACCGTACATTAGGTGCTGTGTTGACAAGCAAAGAGATGAAGTTAAGTGAAAGGGTTACAGAGTTCTAACTCTTTATTTATTTGTTGTATTTAAATAAAAATTATGGTTCGAGAGTATGTGTAACTTGTTCAAAGTGTCACTTAAGGGAATGGTTTATTATGATCTATTGCATCGTACTGAGGACGGATTATGGGAGCTGATTGACTATCTGAATTTTTTGTGATTTGACACATTGCACTTCACACTAAGGAAGATTGATTATCAGTTGACCTACTCCAAGTTTTTGTTTGGATGAAGTTTAGATACTATGGTAGAGAAATCGGATTAAAAGATAAGAGGGGGCTCATTTCTTTTGTAAATTAACCGTCTTTTCCTTCATAATTATGCACAGTGGAACCTGGTTGTAGATAACATAGGAACAACAAATCCCAATTAAAAATCAATTTTGGTTTAGTTCTGTGACAACAGATTGTATTTTTCTCTGAGATGAGAAGGTGTCAATAATACAAGGTAATTTCATTGGTTCTGCAATCCACATGAGCGTGTTTTAGTAATAATGCACCATTATACCCCATAGATGAGGCTAAGAGAACAGCTGATCTCCCTTGAGCTTGTCAATGCCACACCTCTGCATGAAGCTCTTTGAACTATTACTTTAACATCAGAGATCAAGCGTGTCAAGGCGACACACTAAACTTCTACTTCTTCTTTGTTTGTAAGGTCGAATTCAAGTTCAAACCCACATGTGAAGGGCAAAACAACAATGTTTTTTATCGCCATATACAAACAATCAATCATTGATAATCATTAAATCTGATTTACTTTCTACACCTTTGTGCAGGGTGGCCATAAAAATGTCGACTGACCAAGTGATTTATTGTCGTACATTTGGTAATTGTTAATCTAACCAGTTTTTCCCTCCCTTTTTCCTTGTTTGGTTCTCTTTTTGTATCTCATTTTCATTTTGTTTTTCTTTCTCTTTCTCTCCTTCTCTCTCCCCCCTTCTTTGTCACTTGTGTGTCCATATCTTTCACTCTTGATTCTCTCACATTTGTGTTTGTTCTCTCTCTCGCTCTCGCTCTCTCTCTATCTCTGTTTGTCTGTCTCTGTGTGTCTCTCTCTGTCTACGTTTATATCTGTCTGTCTCTCTGTCTCTCTCTTTGTCATGTAAACATATCTTGTCTCCAGGTATGGGTCCAGTGACGGAGGGGGGAGTTACAATCGCCAGCACTATGAGAACCACAGGTTTAGTGGAACCTACAACTCCGGTGCTGGGGGTGACAGCAGGTATTCGAGGGATAGAGAAGACTCACATGGAAGGTGAGAATGCTCGGACGTAGTCATAACTCATCAGCCCGTTATCTACTAATCAGTTAAAGCCCCACTGCACTTATTATAGCTAATTGCGCCCTCTATATAGCAAACAATGCCTAAGTGGTGACCGTTGGTCCCACATGGTCCCCTTTTTCTTATGTTAATTGACCCATGTTACTCTACATCAAGTTTTAGTCTAAGTGAAGGTTGGCTTTAACACAAGACTTTTACAGTTTATATCCTTTCAACATGAAAACTTGTTTTTGTTTAGAGTTAGAGGATGAAGTTTAAAGACTTGTTTAATTCCTTAGTTGTCATTTTTTTTCTCTGATGACAGTGTTCTATTGATAGTTTTGTTCATGTGGTCACTACAAGGTAGAATATTTGGTGGGTTTCATTTTTATAACTATGATAGGGTATGATATGATAGGGTGGGGGCGCAGGGGTTAGGGGTAAAGACAGGTGACAGATTCTTCAGTGCAGACCAATCATGGATACTAAAGCAAATATGTATCCTGTCACCTACAATACATACTGCTTGAAGTGATTGATCATTTAACAGAATGTGCTAGGAAACAAAATCAATTGGTGATTATTGAGCATTAAACAGAATTACGATCTCATATTTGTGGGTTTAACAGTCATATCTATGAAGATACCCTCAAAATAAAATCTTTATGTTCCGACCCTCATTTGTATTTCCCCATCAATCTAATACAGATATGATCACAAATGGGAGCACGGGTCCCAGGGGTCCAATCACAACAGACATTACCACCAAAGAGGAGGGGATGAGCACCGCCGTCACGCCAACGACAAGCCAGACGGCAACGCCCACGAGGAACAGGCACCCCACTTCCAGAGGTCACAGTCGGCCGAGTCCAAGAAGAGAAAGCTGGAGCAGCATCGGGTGGACCGGGGAGGAGGCGACCACCATCGAAGGGAGGCAGGGAGGGGGGACTTGTGGTCTGGTGGAGACCTCCCCAGGTAACAGATGGGGATAAGAGACCGGGTACTAAATCTGGTCTCAATCGATGTAGTGTACAAATAATAGAAATCATCATACTCAGAAAATAACTCTATGGGCAGGATAAGACTATCTCACCAGGACATCTTGTGTTGTACAGGCCTGAATATAACCTATGACAAGAGGACATTTGTACAGATAGTGTTTATCAAATAATTGTCTAAAGCTCTGTCACTCAACATTTGTAAATGACTGAATTAGCTAAGCCACCCCTGGCGAGCTGTTTCAAAGTCTGTTTCTAAGCCCGATTCAAGTGTATGTCTTTTGTGGAGTGTGCCACTTGTTCCCCATACTTCGTCAAGATTTATTTGCTATCGATGAGATTCATTTTAATATGCATTTTAAACGCAAACAATAAAGACGACTGTCAACACTGAAATATCTGGCAATCTGATTGTTTTATAGTTACTGATTAAATTTTGATAACATTCATGCAATGATATTTCAATCAACACACAGAAGCTGACAGTGGAACAGCAATATTTCTTTGTGACAGTGAAACTATTCTTACAAGAAAATGCAGTTATACCTTTTTGGGAGTTGGAGTTTGTTCAGAAATGATATTGACAGTAACTTGAAGCGAAGAAATAGCGTAAGCAAAGACGAGAATGTCATGTGTGTATGGCCATGTTTAGTTTGTTGCATCCCCCAAGTGTTGTGTACTTGCCATCTAACGAGCTCCTAATGTCTCTGAAAAACAGAGAATTTTAGATCTCATACTTAAAAGAAGTTGTTTGAAGATAACTATATTTCCTGGAAGATGATATATAACAACAGCCCTTTTTTAGAGGGTTATTATCAGAACAAACATCTAATTTACTAATTTGCCCTCTTTTGTCGTATTCAACATGACTTTTGATGATTTGACTAGTTCCGTTATTAGAATGAGGCAATAAGCAAAATGTGTTTGACCATTATAAAATTGATCTTGCAATGTACTCCTCTATGCATGAAGGAATTGATTGAACAGGTGACAGATGCACAAATCCTACTTATTATTGGTATGTTATATGAAACAAAATGATAACAAACAAAAGTTGTAATTACAGACTAGTGGTAAGGTATCAAATGACTTGCTAAATCATTTGAAGCAGCAATTTATCAGTATTAAAATTCCTATTTTGAAGTAGAAAATAGATATGAGATGGTAAACAAGGTGATTTAAAGATAAAGTTGAGTTCTGGTCATGTGATTGTATTGTGAAAGAAATGGTGTGGAATCTATCAGAAAAGGTTGATCATCTAGTATATAAGTATTCGTGTGTATTGCAAGGTTCTGGAATCATAAAAATGAAAGAAATTTGGCCAAATCTTGGCAAAGTTACAAGCACTGTACACAGAATGATGTACATGGGACTACACGAGCACATGGCGAAAAAAACCTCCCCCCCCCCCGATTTTTACGTAT